>JAJLXV010000064.1:0-73709 GCA_030571435.1 Myxozyma mucilagina
ACAGAAAGACAGAAAGACAGAAAGACAGAAAGACAGAAAGACAGAAAGACAGAAAGAAGAAGAGAAGCGACATACAACTGAAAACTCAAATCTCAAACCAAGACTGAAGATTACAAACCGGAAGAGCCTGATAAACAAAAGAGAATGAGACTAGGCATCTTGACAAAAGTAAAATGTAAAGATGCTTCAAAGAGTTTCAAAAACTGTAAATGAAAACGAAACAGATTAGTAAGAGTTAAATAGCCCGAGGAATTCATACACTCTACGTCTTAGTGAGTCTAATGTTATGGAAATGAAAAGTATATATAAATATATAAATAAATAATCAAATGAATAAATAAAAAATATATATAACAGACTGAAAGGACAGAGCAACGAGATCAAAGAAATGGCGCTAAGAAACACCAGATAAAGAATGATATAAAGAAACATTATTTGGCGTGGTAGATCTCAAATAAGGCGCAAATAAGAAGCAAATGAAAAGCAGACAGCAGACAGCAGAAGACAGACATTCAAAAATCATGAACAGTATCGCAGACAACAAAAAGCATATCATATCAGTACATCCAAACATCAACATGTAAATCCGTACATCATGTCCAAGTAAATAGCAACTATATAACGGTAAAATGTTACATCACAACCAAATAGTAACAGCAGTAGCCAAAACCTGTCAAAACGAGTTAGAAGCACCACAACAACATAAACAACTAAAAAAAGTACAAACATCATAAACCAAGAAAAAAACGCGGTCAAGGCAGGGAATCAGAAAAGACTAGACAAATACAAGCGGACGGATTAAATCGGAATCTCACGCGTCCACATTCGCCCTTTTGATTTATAACACTTTGCAGAAATTATGAATCAAAGTATAAATCAATGATCAATAAGACATCTACATTTCATAAAATCAACAAGCAAAAGAAACTGAGCGAGTGAAGGAAAAGATCGTTGTTCTGGTGCTGAATCAGACTGGGTAGGAAGGAGATTGGGAGAGCCGGGGGAAGTGGGAGATGATGCCATTCAGCTATGCTAGAAATGGTATACGTGATTAGGGCATAAATATTGCAGTACTATATACATATAGGGTTATGTTATATCAGGTTAGGATAACGATAAACAAAGACATAACGTCTATTCAATGCGGAAAGATAGTTGTATCACCGAGCAATTAGAATGGCTAAAGCAAAATCGGTCTGAAGTTAATATAGAAAGCGGTAAAGAAAATTTTTGGCCGACAGACCAGTACATTTTTAATGCAGGCAATAGCTTTTACGCATCCTACAATAGTGTGGCCTGAATATATAGAGCATTGGAGTCAGAGGTAGTATCAGTTATCAAGACTCCTAGCCTTTTCAATGCAGCAGAGTCCAATTAAATTAATTTTTTAGCTAACTGGGAAGTCTGGGGCACTTTTCTACAACTTTTCGATAGATTTTTAAGCTATCATCCTTTAAAATGAAAAGCTGCTATGTGTGTAGGTAACCTCAATTAAAACACATCTACTTAGTACCTCGAGCACAAATATTAAGACTGTTTTTAATTTGCTCTGAAAAGTTGTAAAAAACAGCAACATATGTGCTGCTATTGACAAAATTTTACTCATTGTTCAAAATCTTTTTCAAATAGCACGTCTGCCTAAATAAACGGTAAATTATTAATTGATGTCTAATGTGTCTTCGACCGTGTATTAAAAGACTACACTCTAATGCAGATGAACTCAAAATCGCTTTGGCGTTAGAGTCTTAATCAAAATAAGACATTTACATAATAAACTCGGTAACGGAAAACAGTTCTATGATCATTTGGCAAACTGTCATCTTATAGCGTATTTGTCAGAACGTTCTATTCTATACCAAGCATCAAAGTTCTATTACCTCCTTAGACTTGCTTGGTAATAATTAGTGAATCGTGTAATGGTTTATTGCAGTAAGGGAAACAAAGCTGTTGAATGCTTAACGCAAATAAGGTTTCAACGTCAGCAGCCCATTGTTCCCCGGAACTTCCAGCTTCCGTGCTGACTTTGACGAGCTCGAGTTCGACTACTATATAACCACGACCACCATGGACCTGAATTTCACATCAACTGATTAAATAAACGTGAGAGATGGCTCAGACTCAAGCAATTCACAGAAAGTCAGTAATTTTCTCTTTTCAATTAGGTTAACTGACGTCTACTAGACTTGGAAACACCGGATTCCGCGTGTCGGTGCCCATTTTAGGATGCATGACTTATGGTCGTAAGTTCTCTACTCACTAACATGTTTTATCATATGTTCTCACACAACTTCTAGATAAGGAATGGATGCCATGGCTTCTGGAAGAAGAGGAAGCTCTTCCTGTGATCAAAGCAGCATTTGATGCCGGAGTCACCTCGGTAAGTTTCCAATTATATCGATTAAGCTTTAATAACTGACAGTTAATTAAAGTGGGATACGTCAAACAACTACTCCAATGGAGGTTCGGAAATGATCATTGCGAAGGCACTCAAGACATACAATATTCCACGCAATCAAGTTCAAATTCTGACTAAATGCAATTTTTATGTTGATCCGAACCCTCGTGGTCCTTTCCGTCTGACCAACTCTAGTGACAATACTAGACTTTCTAACCTTTATGGACTTTCACGAGCCGCTATCTTTGAGGCGGTCGAAGGTAGTTTGAAGCGTTTGGAGACTGATTATATTGATCTCCTCCAGATCCAGAGATTTGACTACGCGACTCCCATTGAAGAGACGATGTGTGCTTTGAATGACTTGGTGCGTATGGGAAAAGTCCGCTATATTGGAGCTAGCAGCATGCACACTTTCCAGTTTGCAATGATGCAAGCTTGTGCTGAGAAGAATGGTTGGACAAAGTTTGTTGCTATGCAAAATCAGTACAGTCTTCTGTACAGAGAAGAAGAGCGTGAGATGATCAAGTACTGCAACTTGACTGGAGTTGGAATTATCCCCTGGGGTCCAGTAGCGAGTGGAGCTCTTGCAAAGCCACTTGCTATCGATACGCCCAGATCCGAGCTTTTCAAAATGTTTGCCAGCTCTTCCTCTATTTTTTACGACTTGACAGCTGGAGCTGCTGCTGAAGAAATTATTGCACGAGTTGAGAAACTTGCAAAAGAGAAGGGTTGCACTATGGCAGAGATCAGTTTGGCTTGGGTTATGAGCAAGATAACTAGCCCCATTGTCGGTATTTCTTCAGTCAAAAGATTGAATGAAGCAGTCGGTGCTGCTCATATGGAATTGAGCAAGGAGGATATGCAGTACCTTGAGGAACCGTACACTCCTCGACCCATTCACGGTTATGCTTGAATGTGACCCCGTTGACTCAGTTTAGAGCCGTGGAAAAATTTCAGTCAGAATTCTGTGATTTTTAAATAGTTGGAAACCATCAGCAAAAGTGATTCATCAGAAAATTTATTTTTCTATACATTTTTGCTTTAGATTAGAATTTATTCAAAATTAATCTTCATATTTTGTTATCTGTGTTCGTATCTAATTCGGTTGGTGAGACGACAACCTTACAAATTTTATTACAGAATCAGGATCGAGCAACTTTGATTACCAGCTTAATTAAATAGTCAATATTTAAATGGAGCAAAAGTATTTAGATCTTAGCTCGTTACCAGATCTCTTGACCCAACTACGAAACTAGTTTGATTGCTTGCAAAAATCTTCAGATTGTCTATTATAGGGTTTCCAATAAAGAACCAAGAAACAAAAAACCCTATGGTCAATGACATAATGAAGCGGTTCTATTTTCCCCGCCTCGAGCGGCGTTTCAACCGCGCGATTCAGCACAAAGTTCGGCTCGAACAAACGTGCAAATATCAGATCAAAAAGAACTCAAATAATCCAGAAAAAGTTGTCGTTTAGAAGAAGAAAAAAAAACGACTGATTGGAGTAGGTTCAAATGTCGGCTCAGTTTTTTCGTCGTCATAGACGAAAGATTGCGGTTGTTGCGGGAGTAACCGCGGCGGGGTACTTTGCGATCAAGTATGTGAAAATGCGATTGGAAGAGTGGCAGGCGTCGATGGGGAGATCAGTTAATGATAGGGAAAAGTGAGTAGAATTTGTGAACTTGTCTGAATTGTGTTAGTGCTAACGGAGTGGTAGTTTACGGAGAAGATTCGACCAAAATCAAAAAGACGCGTCGTTTACAGTCGCCGCGTTACTACCTTCATTGACAGATCCTATAATAAACGCATTACCTGTAGAGCAGGTTACGCATGAATCACAAACCAGACAGAGAAGCTCAGACGGAGTGTCGGATGTAGTGTCAATAGCATCGTCCTCCGACGACGGGAGAGTAAGGAGTAAGAAAGAAATGTGGAATGAAATAAAAATTATGTCGATTACGCGCGCTATATCGCTAATTTACGGAATTGCGTTACTTGTGTTTTTTACAAGGTTGCAGTTGAATTTAATTGGACGACAAAGTTATATGAATTCAGTAATTGCTATGACAGAACCAGATGACGAGGAAGATGAGGTGGATGAAGGCAGAGATGAGGTTAATCGGAGATTTTTGACATTCAGCTGGTGGTTGTTGAGTCGAGGATGGGAGAGTCTAGTAGAGTCTGTTCAGAAAGCTACTACCAGTGCATTCAAAAGGTATTTACTACTGACTTTCCATTTTGAGTTTCTAAATACTGACCGATAGTGTCTCTCCACGCTCTGAATTATCTTATGAACAATTTGAGGACTTGATTACGCGAATCAGATCATCAGTATCCTCAGAAAAAGCACCATTCTTGGACTTTTTACTTCCAAGCACTCGCGATGAGGAGCAATTTGTACTGTCACAAAATCCAAGTACTGATCCGCCAAATTCACTTCTAGAAAAGACAATAAGCGAAAAACTAGACATTCTTCTAGACGAAGCAAAAGATCTTATAGAATCACCAAATGCTGAAAGATTAATGGAAACTCTGCTAGACTCTGGATTTTCTGTTTTACTATCAAATTTACAGATTAGCTATTTTCTTTCGCTATACGAAACTCCGGATCAAGAAAATGCAGCTCAGCTCCAAGAAGTTCAAGATGGGAAAAAGGTCAGATTGGCTAACCTCTTACCGGGTATAGCGCATCAATCGCGGGAGATGACTGTGCGAAACGCACGGTCAAACCAGTATTTGATGGTGAGTTCTAGCTTTCTTTCTTCTTTTGGGGAGATTTTGTCGCTTGTGCAAGTTTGCTGATATGTTTATAGGCGATGAATGGGGTACCAGAATTAGAATCATTTAGCGCAGTTGTGTATTCAAATTTTGGCGTTTTAGGGAGTTTGTAGAAATATGTACTATATACAATCTTGCGATTTTTAAAGTCATGTACGAGTGATTTAGTAGGTAAAAAGTGTTACATTATAACTATACATAAAATTCATACAAACATAGCGATATATCTCAAAAAAGAAAAAAAGACGTTACGACAAGTGCACGACTGAGTGGTAAAATCATACACTCCAGCGTGTACCAGATGCAAGAATAAGTATAGTCTGGAGAATCAAAAGTTGGAGTTGGGTGAGTGCGAAAGTTGATCGCTTAGATCTCAACGCCGGTGGAGGAAGCAGTAGCAGCCTCAGCCTGTGCCTTGAGGTTGGTAGCGGTCGAGGGCTCGACGGTACCGATGATCTTAGCAGAGATAGGCTTAACGACGGCCTTGTAGACGATCTGAGCACCGTGGAACTGGGGAAGACCGAGGTAGAGGACAAAGATGACCTTAAAGAACCAGTAGAAAGGAACCCAGTAGAGAATGGCACGGCTCCAGAATTCGAGAACGGAGAAGAACGCGAAAACGACCCAGTACTACTAAATCAGTATATCAGATTGAGAAAGTCATTAAAGTGAGCTTACAGTAAGGTACTGAGTGTCGTCAGCAGTACCAGGGGAGTCGAGAGCGAGGATTGAATAGTAACCGGGGATGATGAAACCGGCAAGATTGGCAAGAAGCTCGCCAATTCTGAGGTGTGCGTTAGTGACGATCTAATGTAAAAAGGCAGATTAAAACGCACCCGCCAAAGTTAAGGAAGATCATGAAAAGGTAGAGACCAACGGCACCGATGACACCATAGGCCTTGGGAACACCTGATAAACAATGGTTAATAGGGATACCACCACAACAAGCACATAATTAAACACATACCGACCTGTGAGCACACCTTCTCAACAAGAGGGTACTTCTCAAGCTCCTACAAAAGACCGTGTATTAGATCAACTGCGATGATGAAAAAGTTTTGGTTCAGGGCAGGTTCTCGGCCACAGCGTCCGTCTCCGGATAGTCCCTGAGCCCGAACATCGAATTAGAGAGGCCGTACCTTGTCGATCTTGCTGACGAGAGCAAAAGCCTGATCTTGGTATGACATTTTTGGATTGATTGACTGTTGAATAAGCAGAATGGGATAAGCAGGAGTCTGATGAAGCACGAAGCAGTAGCACAGGAGCAGAAGCGATGGAATCAGAGAGAGCTGAGGGAAAAACCCAATTGAAAAGTGTGACGTCGTCGACAGCCGCCGCTCGGATCGCCAGAAAAGTAGGGTTTGGGCACAGCTGTGCTGACAACACGAGTCCCTCATTACTGAAGACCAAAGGGGGGTTTCAAGAATAGCTGGTTGTGGTTTCCACGGTAACCACGTAAACAACGCCAGCGCATTCCTTGACGCGTGCTTCGAATTTTATTTTGTTTTTTCACGCGTTGTCTGTGGATACGCGTCGTATAAGTTTTGCGCATAGCTGGATTGATTAGCTAGTTGACTCGGATCGCGTGCAAATGGACGTTCTCACGAACCGCGACCCGCGTCAGGCGCAGGTTCCTGTGCCGATGTCGGTGCCGATTCCTATGCCTGTGCAGGTGCCAGTGCCTGTTTCTGTTCCTGTTTCTGTCCCTGTTTCTGTTCCGATACAGGATGTGCATGTTCCGGATGCTGCTGAGCGCGAACTGCGTCGTCAGGCGGATCTGAACCACGCAGTTCCGCTGGAAGAGCTCGCGCGAAGGGTTCGCACAGACGACGCGGGCGGATCCTCGGGAAGCGTTCTGGAACGCGACAGGCAGATTTTCGGGATTGTGTGGCTAAATAAGACCTGCCATGTCTCGCCGCGAAACGCGATCCCGCGGAACCGCATCTACGCACGCTACGCCGAGGTGTGTGCGCGGTACAAAACGAAACCGCTGAACCCGGCCGCGTTCGGCAAACTGGTGAAGCTCGTATTTCCTGAGATCAAAACCAGACGGCTCGGAATGCGGGGCCGCTCCAAATACCATTACTGTGGCATAAACATCATCGGCGACGTGCTCATGCCCATCGGCAGCGTGTCTCTCGCGGATCACGCAAACGCTGCCGCGGCCGCAGCGGCCACCTCCGGCAACCCGAACGCGTCGCTCGAAGACGACTCGTTCGAGAACGCAGACAGCTCGCTGACAAGCAGCAGGGAAAACATGCTTCCCGACGCAGAGACGCGCCAGCCGCTGCTCACGCCCGAAAAGCGGCATGGCCTCGATCTCTCTCCCGCGTCGCCTCTTGACCCTTTCGCGCTTCCGCCGCTGCACTTTTCGCGCAGACCGCTGGATCCGCCTGCCGTTTCGGGAGCTACTCTTGCGCTTCCGAGCGTGGAAAAATACATCCCGTCTGGCGCTGATCGCGATGCTGTGGATATCCTGGTCGCGTTGTGTCAAGCTCACTGTTCTTCGCTGCTTGAGGCAATCCGATACATGCATCTGAAGCAGTTCCTGAACACTCTCTCGTCATTCCACGGCACGCTCACAAAGCCCGTGCAGCGGCTGCTCACCAGTTCAAGCATACTGGAATGGGTCCAACGTTGCGACTGGATCATGTACAAGGTGCGAAACCCGACTCAACTCATGTATACAAGTCCATACTGACATAACATAGGAAATGGTCCGGATGTTGGCGCCCCTTGCACTGCAGGTCGTGCCTATGAATGTCATGACAGCGCTGCGCTCTTTGTCTATGACGCTTCCGCAAAACATCATCACCTCATTCCGCTCTCTTCCCCCGGTATTTGTACAAGTCAAGCTACGACCTGCTCATGCATTCTCAAACCTCATCGGACGTCTACTGCGCGTCAACGATATCGCAAATGCGGCCGCAAAGATTCTTGCCAACCCCAATGAGCGAAGATCAATGTTGTCAGACTGGCTTAACTTCGTGGATCCAAAGTCAATAGTCCTACGTGAATGCCCATGTGGCGGTGCTGTTGCTCTAAAAATATTGACAGAAGATATCCTCACTCTGCTTGCTGTACCGGAGCCTTCCTCAGATTGGCGCCGGCGCGATCCTAATGATGCGTCAACTTCGCCCGTTCCATCCTCTCCCGTTAAGGAGGATGCAGAGTCTAGTGAGGAGGTCATCGAGCAATGGGCTGATTATCTTACAAACCTACCGCTACGATTTCCACGCGTCCCAGCGCGTATGTTTCTGCTTTATATGAACGGTGTTTTGACTGCTGCTTTACGAGAAATCACGCTGAACGGTGGTGAAGCCTTTGGTGCTTGGTGGATGGTCCGCTGCTGGATTGACGAGTGGATGGCTTGGATCGCTGAGCAAGGTGGTTTCTTTGACACAGAGTTCCTTCCGTCTGCGGCAAATGCCGACGAAGACCCGACAGCCTCTACTGCAGCTGCTGATGCAGCTCTTGTCGCTGACACGACTCTACATGACGAAGAGCCCGAAATTGAGCCTCTCCCAGCTCCCAGTCCTCCTAAGAACATGACGCCGCGGACGCGATTACGCCAGGCAGATTCAAGTCTTGAAGACTTAGAACCTGTTGCAGATGTCAGTCTTGCGGATGTTCGCTCAGCTGTTGACTACGATGATGATATCCTTGGTCGTGGACCTGATCTTGACCTTGATGTGCAAGCAGAGATTGAGAAAGACGCGTCGCGTCGATAAAATGTCAACAAAGAATTACTAAGAATGTGCCAATTCTGACATAATCTGACAGTCAGCTGGGAGAAGTTTGGGAAAACAGGCGACTAACGGCTCAGTGACGTCAGAGAGAAGCCTCGCGAAGGTGCGCGCGAGTTCCAAAAACCTTAAATGGCTTTATAGTTGCGCCATGCTTTAAGCGCGGGGCGCTGAGCGGAACCATTTAATACTGCGCATTAACCATTTTCAAAGGTTTTGAGCTAATCGCTATTTTCCAAAATAGAAAGAAAAAACATGGTTAAAGAAACCAAACTTTACGATCTGCTGGGGGTCTCACCAACTGCCTCTGATGCAGAATTGAAAAAGGGCTATCGAAAGATGGCTCTAAAGTATCATCCGGACAAGGCTGGAGATGATCCGAAGGTATGTTGTATGGTTGTGGTTTTGATACGAGTTGATGCTAACAAATGATTTTTAGGCAGCAGAGATGTTCAAAGAAGCGTCTGAAGCATACGAGATTCTTTCGGACTCGAACAAGCGGGCTGTGTACGATCAGTATGGTCTTGAATTTGTCCGTCACGGTGCTCCACCACCACCAGATCCTAATGATCCTTCTTCCGGAGGTTTCCCTGGCGGCGGTGCTGGCGGCTTCCCTGGTGGCTTCCAATCATTCGGATCTGGAGGACCAGGTGGTGCGCGAACATTCCGTTTCAGCACAAATGGTGGACCTGGCGGCGGCTTCAGCGGATTCACACCTGATGATCCGATGAACGTGTTCATGTCTTCATTTGCTAATGATCCTGATCTCGCGGGATTGTTTGGCGGCGGTGGTGGCGGTGGTCCTAAGATGAGATTCTCTTCTAGCGGTGGCGGAAGTCCGTTTGGCGGTATGGGTGGTATGGGTGGAATGCCTGGTGGTATGCCCGGTGGTATGCCCGGTGGTATGCCAGGTATGAGCGATGGATATCGTTCGGCATCACCTCCTCGGGACTCCTCACCTCCTGCTATATATACCGTGAAACTGCCAGTTACTTTGGAGGAACTCTTCTCCGGTGCTACAAAGAAGATGAAGATCCGTCGACGACGAACACATGGACAAGAAGAGAAGGTCTTACAGATTACAATCAAACCAGGCTGGAAGGCCGGTACAAAGATTACTTTCGCCGGAGAAGGTGATCTACAACCTGATGGACGCAGTCAAGATGTTGTTTTTGTTATAGAAGAAAAGCCACATCCAGTATTTACTCGCGATGGTAATGATTTGAAGATGGAATTGGAGTTGACTCTCAAAGAAGCTCTTCTTGGATTCTCAAAGATAGTTGGTACCCTTGATGGTAAGAAGATCAAGATCGAATACAAGCAACCAGTACAGCCTGGTCTTGTCATCAAATACCCAGGACACGGTATGCCTATCACAAAAGAGCCAGGCAAACGGGGTGATCTTGCAATTGTCATCAAAGTCAAGATGCCGACTTCGCTTACCGCGAACCAAAGAGCAGAGTTAGAAAAGATTCTGTAAAGAACGGATGGAAAGGTGTAAGGTTGGTGAGAAGATATGGTGTGGCGTTAATCAAATGATGCATTTTTTATTTGCTTTTGTTGTATTTTTTCTTTTTTTCATTGTTTTGTTTATTGAATTTGTGTATGCTTTGTTTTTATGAATGGAAGGATAGATTTTGGTCGAGCATTGTAATAATATACTATATGAATTATGATTTTTTTTGCATTGTAAACAGATGAATAGAACTCATGATATTGCAACAGCAAATTTACGCATAAATAGTAACAACATGACTACACATGCAGGAAATTTCGTGTTCTTATTATTATCAAGTTCATCTTCTGACGTAGAGCCGCGCATTAGCTGGAACACAACTCGACACCTGCTTCAATACATTTTTGCAATTTATTTTTTGCGATGGTAATGAAAAAGTTGCATAGTTTTGCTTTACATCAATAGCAGTGAAATAATTTTTTTTTGATGGGATTATTTGTATATCAATGGATTTTTTTGGCTCTTGTCAATGATTGATCGACTTTGGAATTTCAGTTACTTTCCCATATTCTAATTAATTCTCTCTCTGAAACAGACTCATTGAATCATAAACTATAGAGAATGAAAATCACAGTACAAAAAGCTTTTTGAAAAATTATTTGTTCCTTTTATTTAGCTATATGTATATGCGTTTTGTTTTTGTTTTATTAACGTTTGCTAAACTGTTTCTAATAGCTATTCAAGTTTGTAATTGAGAAAACAAGGAAAAAATAAAAAATAAAAATACAAGAATAAAAAAATTATAAGATGTTCACAAAGCTTAAGATCATTGCGTCAACCAAGGTTTGACCATCACGTCAGAAAATTTCAAGTACGGTTTGAGTGACTCTGGGGTTGAGTTCCTTAATTGTTTATAAGCGAGGAAATCCTTTTTTTTATCGTACACTGCAATTTCTTTTAGTGATGAGAACCTTGATTTAAACATATTCAGTCACTCAATTGTCAGGCCTATCGTTGTCAGTGTCATAATTTAGATAATCAGAAATATAAGTTGAGAAGTACAGAGCTGTACACTGACTAAAAGAAAGAATCTTTACATCATGTATCAAAATCACGAGTGCCGAACAGTCTTGGATAGTCAGATTGTAGTGACAGAGTGTTAAAGCTTCTAATGTTAAACTACATTTTAGAGCAGAAAGTCTGTAAAGTTCTGTGTGACAATAATAAAAATATAAACATAAATGCTTCAAATTAGCAAATGCACGAATGAATTTTATACAGAAATAACTGAATCTTGCACAAAAAATTACCAGGTGCTCAGGGAACGGTGGACTTTGCCTCGGAAATTTGTACATTTCACCAGTGCCGAAACAAAAGTCTATCACTTTCAAATTGTCACATCGAGGAAGTATATTAGTTAAAAATTCCTCTAATTTATTTGACCATTTAATTTCATCACGATAATGTAATTTCATCACAATGCGTGTCATGTAGCTTCGAAAAGAAGGATTTCGTTTTGAAAAATCCGCAAATTGACGTAAACCCTGTAAACTAATTACCGCATCCGATCCATATAAATTTCGTTTTAGCTAAGAGCATTAGCAATCAATAAAAACAAACAATGTAAACTCACCCATTGCCGAAAGCACCGGCATACTGAAGCTAAATTAGAGAACTCTGGTTTATAGACTAAGCGGTGCCGGTCCCCCTCATAGCTAGGAGAAATATAAAGAAAGATTTTTTCAATTAATTTGTCAGGTAGAGTCAGCAAGTAGCATTTATCGGTTTCACTTTTGCACTTGCTATTTTTAGTAGATTTGTCTTCGTGTATGCATAATTGACTGAGTGAAATAATTTCGACGATTGTAATCTCATCTTCAATAGCGTCGACATCCTCTTTTCCGTTATTCTCCATTCAATCTCCTGACGTGGTGAGTCACTGAGTTTTCTAACGTTTAATTTTTGCAAACGTTTGTTTTTTGAATTTAAAGAAGACGAATTCCAGCTGTTCTTCTAATGGAATGCATTCTGGTGCACCGTTGTTACGTCGCACGAGCATTGCAATCTAATATATGCCGTCACCCTCCGGTAATACTAAAACTATAAATTAACTATAAGCTGGCTTACAGTTTTAGCTGTAAGCTACTATGCTCAGGATTTATGTCAATTGTGCTAGCAATGTTCTGAATCCGCCTCTTCTTGCAAACCAACAGGTATTCCATTTTTTTATAGTTGGTCCTCAAGAATTCATTAGACAATTGATAGTTACTAAACAAGAAGTCTTGTTTGACTATCTTATATTTGAGAAAAGGTTTATTGACTGATTGAGAATTGACAAGGTGAAGTTGACAAGGTAAAACTTATAAGACTCAAGATTTAGTATTTTGCAACATGAGGTGAAAAAAATAAACTTTTAAAACACAGAATTTGATTGAAAAAAAAACCTTTATATACTTAATGTATAATTTTATAATTATAATGAAGCTGTACACTTTGATAATTATTAGCCATTGGCTAGCTACCTTTTTGAACGCGTAGTATTTTTTACAATTGTGGATTTACCCTGAGTGATAAAGTACGTTAACGCTTTTCTAGGGTTTCATTAATAGGGTAAAATAATATAAGAATGTTGAAAAACTAAAAAACCATGAAGTCCTACTTATAATTTACAATAGTGAAAATTATCACAAAAAAAAAAGCCGGAAAAATTTGTTTCGTATTGAGGGGCCTAAAATAAAAGGCTCAAAAATGCTTAATATTTATCTTAGCTTCGACTTATAGTACGAAAAGGCAAGCATGACTTTTCAAATTAAAAAATAGAATACGTAGAATTAGAGCGGGTTGAAACTTTCAATGATATGCAAAAATAAAATGTCGATTTCCAATCTCAGTCACAAATTATGACCATTATACTTTAAATTGATTGCACCTTTCATTTAGATAAAGGCAACTTTCCAAAGTTTCCTTTAAAATGTTCCAAACATTAGAAGCATTAACTCTAGATTGCTAGCTGACCAGATAGAGACAGTTCATCGAACTTCTATTATTATACGCCATATATATCTGATTCAGTATCATAGATTTATTTTACAGTTTGTTTTAGAATCATACATGTATTCCCTAAATGAATATCATTTACAAAGCATCTAGCCATTTTCTTGCAGGGATCTTTTATATTTGATATTTATGATTATATCGTTTATTTGTTATTTTAATATTATTTTATTACATATTCATGATTATATCGTTTATATTTTATTTTAATATTATTATATTATATTTTCAGCAACCTAAAGCAAAATCAACTCAAAGTAAATTGCAAACTGAATCCATCAACTCAAATCGCAATTGTTGTCGTTCTTATCTGCGATGTCATTCTCTTGGTTGGTACCAATTTATGTTATTGCTCTCTATTTCTCACCCATTTGGATAAAACCCGTAAGTCTCCCTTTTTTTATAGTATAAAGCGTATCTTCTGTTAGTGTCTTGGTGAGCTTTAATAGAGTTAGCAATCTATGGGTAGTCTAAACACCTCATGATAATCCAATTTCCTGGAGCTTCGCACTATCACATTTGTTCATGAATGCCGCCCTTTATGCTGGGAATTTTAGTATTGGCTTAAGTGATTCCGGAATCTGTTTAAGCTTAGATTCAAGTTGTTTTTGACGTATAGTAATTTCTGATAACGATGGAAATTTTGACTGAATGGCAAGTAGTATGTCAATTGTAAGTCCTATCTTCGTCACTATCATAGTTTGAAATTTCAGCATTAAAAACCAAAAAGACGACGAACCTGAGCAATAACGAAGACTTAGTTTTTTTACATCAGATATTAAAATTGCGAGTGGAACCAAATTAATTGGAGTCAAAACAAAGTTACCTAATACTAAGGTTTCCAGGTGACAGCGCGACAGTGACAGTAAAATCATTTGAAAACTCATATTCTTAGAGCCGTGTTTCATAAATAACATGTAAAACTAAATGTTTCAAACTTCTAAAAATAGTGAAATATTGAATGCCAGAAAAATCAAAAGCGACTATGCCAGGGAATCTCCATACATCCGGTAACCTGGTAGTAATATCAAGTGACTCAATAGACAGTGCTTTTACGCTTTTTACCAAAGCTGGAATTGTATCCCATAATTGTAATGGGTCAGAATAACTTAATCGCTTCAAGTTTTTGCAAGAATAAAACAAATCAATTAGAAGCGCATTTACTATTTTCAAACACTCAGGAGAATATCCGATGAAACTGAGGGAAAGAGATATTGGATAGTCTCGAAAGGAAGGATTTTTTTCTAGCCATTCAACTAACCGACATAATTTGCGTAAATCGCGAATTTGCAATACGTCTAAAAAATTCTGGAAACAGCTAAAAACATCAGCAATCAGCAGTTGTGGTCTGCTACAGCTTACCCATTGCCGAAAAATTTTGCACACTGTTGTTACCTCAAGTTCATAACGATAACTCAGAGAAAATAACTGAACAGTAAAATATAGATGGTCAAATACTTTTCATTAGGCAAAATCAAAAAATAGCATATTTTAGGTTTCTGTTTGCTCTGACTATACGCATTCTTTGATAAAGCTGAGGAGTCGTTTTGGTGTATGCTTAATTGACGAAATGGAACAAGTTGAAGCATTGACTCATCCCGCGATGCGTTTTCATCTGTAAAGTAGCGTTCCTTGTTTCCGTTAGCTCTAATTAATCTTCTGGCATTATAAAATTTTGAACCCTTGGAGAAGCCATTTGCTGTAAGTTTTATTCTAATTTTCAAGGTCTCTAAGAGGAAAGAGTTTCTGTCGTCTATTTGATGGGATGCATCATTGGTGCACCGTTGTTAAGTCGCACGAGTATTGCAGCCACATCAGTGACATCATCTTTCAGCAAGTTTCTCAAGTCCAAGAGCTTATAATAGCTCAGTATATTAATTTTGAGTATTAGTAGATATGCGTAGTATTTGTGTCATATGTACTGGCAATTACTTCTAATTCTTTCAGTGGAAAGTCAGCCTTCCCGCATTTTCATAGCTGGTGTTACTTCAAATAGCCAAATAAAAATTTAATAACCCAATAGTAGAACCTTAATAATGCTTGTTTGCTTTTTAAATTTATTTAATCATCATTTACTTGCAGAGGACTGACGATATCTTACAGCAGTGGGTGCACGAGTTGGGTACTAACCAGTCAAACACACAAACAAACAAAAATAGTCTATTTCACCAACAGCATCCATTTTTTGTTTTTGTACTAATTACATGCATAAATTTAAAATTCAACTTAAAAGGACACGTAAAGATTAGCAACTTTTAGTAGGTTATCTTTATAGCTACATCGAAACCGGGAAAGAGCGTGAAAACGAGACAATCTGCCGCTGATTGGTATCAGATGTCGACTGACAAAATACGTCAGTCTTTGACTAGAATTATAAACGCAGGTACAGAGAAGTATCTTCATAAGATAAATGACAATATATATAATTACATATTAGAAAACACACAAAACAGAACAGAATAGCAATCAAGATAAACGAAGACCTAAAATACATAAAAATACATAAAAATACAAGATACAGCATTCAACAAGAGACAAATCCTGATACCTCACCACAACACATAATCATACACTCTACCCAATATTCACAAATCATCAAGAACAGCAACTCTAAATCCCAAACCTCTTAGAACAGGACTTTCTTCGCTTTTTAAAACATCAAATAACGAATTTAAAACGAGTTTCTTTTCTGGGATATCAGATAATGAAGGTAACATATTTTGTAAGAACAAGATGTATTCCTTTTTAAACTCTTGCTGTAAGTTCTCCAAGTCGGACGAGGGTAATGAAGATGATGATAAAGATGAGGAAGAGTATGACTGGTACTTTGCGGTCAAAGTAGTCAAAACACCCCCGGTATCAATACCCCCGAAATAAACACTTAACAATCTCAACAAAGCCTTTGCATCCTTCAAATCCCATTTTCCATCCTTGACAAAATTCTCCAAAAACGAAGGTATAGAAGGTAATTTTACCTGCGCATGTAAACTTAATTGCAAGACAGCTTCTAAAAGCACTGCAATATCAGTGTTCTTTGTCGTTGTACTACTTGAATAGGACTGCGCCAACGCGGTTTTCAAATACGCATCAAGACGCGAAACTTCACGTGCAGAAGAAGTGGTAAACAAATATAGTAGAAGATGGTCGCTGGGACGTAAAAATGAAGCAACCTGCGCTGGTGGTGAGATATATGGCACCGCTGATGCGAATGATGATAACGTCGATATTTGGTTTATTTGCACTTTCCCCGCCGACGACGATAACGAGAAAGACATAGGTTGCGGAAAGGGTGTTGATAATTTCCGTCGTTTCGGCGATAGAGACGGTTTATAAATTGATGAAGATTGGATTAGATTAGAGACGACGTGATAAAACGCTTGATCAGGGTATTTAAACACTGTTTGTCGCAATGGTGCAGTAATGAGGATTTCAGGGTGATGGACTTTGTATAAAGCTAATAAGCCGAGAAGGTGTTGTGAATCGCGGTGTTTAGCGTGTAAAGAGAGGAGGAAATGGATACGCGAAGGTGTGATGTCGGAGGGTGTTGTTATGAGGTATAGGATGTGGCATATTCCGGGACGTAAGGTATCAAAAGTGAGAAAAGTAAAGAACAGACGGTACAAAGAGTGAAAAGTTTTCGGAGAGAGAAGGAAAGGTTGGATAAGAATGATCCAGCGAAGAAGTGCAGATTGCACAGTCGCGTGCACGCGTCCTTTTCCCACACCAAGAAGACCAACGACGTCAACAACAAGCTCGGTTGGAACTTTTTCCCTAGGACATAGTAATTTGACAAGCTGTACAGCAGATGAAATTGGAAACAAATGTAATTGTTTCAAAAGACGCCGGATGTCGGGTGTTGATAAACCGTGGTCAGAGACATGGATTGCAATCACAGAAAGATGGTCGGCGATGAAAGACCGCGAGTAAGTCGAAGCATCGCATAAATTAGACACTGCAAGCGCAAGTTTCTCCTTAGGCGACAGTCGTATTTCTAAATCTTTTAATCAGTAAACGGCTATCAAATAACAACGCGAATACGCACCAAAGTCCATGTTTACATTGTTTACAGTTATCCGGACGCGTAATGCGTTTTATTCACGTGATGCAACCGGCGTTAGCGCGACAAAGTCCGAGCGCTCCGCACGCTTGTTCACCAGCGACGTCGAAGATAAAAGGAGATGAGCATAGTGTCGATATTCCAAAGCGTAAGGATGCGTAACGCGAAAGTTATTCTGCCACGCGGTGTTCCCTTAATTGAAGTTGCGATTCAAAATTCAAGGGGTGCCAGAAAGTCGTTTAAATAGATCAGTCGGCACTCTCTACTGACATCATGGACCAACAAGATACTCCTAATGACTTTCCATCTATAGCCGATGCTTTTTTGTATTTCTCTATACAGAGACCACTAGATGAAGATGTTTCAAAGCGGCTAAGAATAAATCTCGTCGAATTCAGCAGCCCTTGTTTAGTTTGACAAGAAAGGGCATAATGCTGAGTATGATTGTCCTCATGTCCTCAATTGGTCAGATTGACGTTCCATTATTTTTTGAGTAAAGATCAACAGAGCAGGTATTTGCAAGCCTTTTTTAGTGTGATTGAGTTGAGCTTTGAAGATGGATCCATAGATGCAGATCTAAATCCTCATCAACTTGACCAAATATACAAAGCAACAGTAAGATTTTCCGACTGTCTGTTTAACTATTTCTTTCTACCAAGCGAGTAGAACCTTTGGATTTGTCTTTTAAGCAAAGTTTCCTCAGAAACCATTATATTATCCAACTACAGAATCATGGGTACTCAACAAGGAGGGAAGCTGCAGATCTCTCAAGGATAGAAAATAAATTTAGAAAGACGAGCTTTACCGCTTTTTCAGAAGCACAGGAAAGAGAATTGCAGCACTGCGGGAACTTTGTTTGAAACATGATTATTATAGGTGCAGTGTTTTTCATATATTTGGCTGAAAAGAGGGAACCAGACGAATCAGAGAAGAAAACACTGCTGCACTGGATGACGAAGGCAATAGTCTTTCTTCTATTCCTGAATTGTTCATATCCACCTCATTTGCTTGGAGATATTCAGAGAGGCGAGAGAATCATAAGAACTCTATCATCTGTTTCGAAAGAGATTATCTACGAATGATTTTAGATTAAAACGAAAAAAAAAATTCGCATTGGCAATTTTGGAGATGATTGACTGTGCTGTCTCATACCTTCTTGAGGGGGATGCAATGGACAAGCAGCATAACGGTCTTTATGTTTGAAGGGAAGCCTATGAGAGGCAATCCGGAATTCACATTGAGCATTTAAAACAGAACGCCAGATTACTGAGAGAAAAAGCTATGTTGCACATGCAGTGCAGAAATATTGTTGCTACGAGTGGTCAGTTTAACAATATCAAACAAGGAAAAACAACGAAAATCACTGAAAGATTACTTTTCAAATATTTTATCTTGCACTTGAAGAATGTGAGGATTATTTAAAATATGAGAATAATCCAATTGAGAATAATCCAATTGACAAGCGTCTAGTGCGACTTTAAGAGGATGGGTGGTTGATTGTTGACATATACAATTGAGCTGAGACTTATGACTGTGATCACACGGAAGTATTATTTATTCATGAACTTCTTATTTTTAATTCAACTTGTGCTATGAGTAGTAAGCTTGACGGACTCAAGTGTTTTTTAAGGAGGCAGTAGAATATCCTGATTATCAATTTGAAATGAGAGGATGCTGGATCGCACAAACGTATGAGATGAGAGTACTTTAACAACTGAAAAGCAAAGTGTTTTATTTTTAAGGTCACTTTTCACATCGAGAATTATATGTTGCATCAGTCTAGAAAGATAACTCTGAGTTCAACGGTTTCTGTAAAGCCTAGAACAAATAAGGCAAACTGTGTCATGACGAACAGTCGAAATTTTAAGCTCTCGATTGGAATGCATTTTCGAGATCATTATGAAGATCTGCATGCAGATACACTGAGTTGATTTCTCCACTGAATTTTCTGCACTAAAAGGTTTTTATTGCGTATCTACTGACGGTAAAGGTGAAGCCTTAGCCTACTTCTGTCAATAAACGGACTCCGAAAGAAAAAAGAGATGGTTACTGGGCATGAAGATCAATATAAATAACTTTGAGCTGATCACACTTCATCGCACTTGACATTTCAAAATTCATTATTACTGGAAGTTGGCACACTGACAGATTCTTATGTTCTACATGCCTTTTCGCAATCTGCAACAAGATCATGCTCGTGGCTGGTCACTTTCATTAGAATCACCATCCCCTGCTTTTCTGGACCTGACTTTCTATTGAACTCACATTTTCCTATCAGAATTAATACCTCCTGTTCTATTATAAATTTGTCTCGCTGAGAGCGGATCTTTTACTTTTTGACACATGCGTATAATGATATCGGCTAATATAAATCCATTGAAGCCACAAGCCTCAACAAAAAACCATACTAACAAAAATTCCTATTGATTGAATAAACGCCAGTTATAAGATTGATGAATCTATTCCTGTGTATATTCATGACATTGTAAAACCCTATTTTGAGTAACCTTTTAGAAAATCGATATAACCGAGATGTTTTTTTATATCGATATATCTATGTAGTGCTTATGATATATATATATGATAATCACTATACACATGTCTGCTTTTCAAAGTAATTACGGATCTCACGGGCCTTTACGAAGAACACAGTGGGCCCCAGCTACAGCTACTATATTTTAAGGACCAGTTGAATGCCTTTGCTGAGTTGATGCCAGTCTCAAGGTGATCAACTGCATGCAAAGTTGTTGGTGACGAGTATTGGGTTTTGCAGAGAAACGAACTGTTCAAATGAACTTTAACTGCGAATCGACTTTGTTTGTAATTCACGGCATCAGAGGAATACGATTCTCATCGAAGTAGTAAAGATTATGTCTGGCCCGGGTCACGACGACGCAGCATAGGACACCGATCCGGTGCATGTTTTCTAGCGCCGCAATGACGGCACTATGGTGCCCGTGGACATGTGCGACGGCGATGGTCGACTGCGTGACAATAAGTGCATGCGGTGATATGTTCAGGATCGATCTGTATTCCGGATTCTTCGATCAAGTTCTCATCTGCTAACGTTAGGGGCAATTTAGCAGGCAGCGGATGCGCGGAAGTTACCGGTGAGGAAAGAGTGTTCGCGAATAGGTTCGAGGGAGAGGAGAATGCCGAATTCGGATAAAGAGACGGAGAGAGATTCGGCGAGGCGGGTGTAGGAAAGGTCTTCGGGGAGGTAGAAGATGCGGGTGAAGATGTAGGATTGATGTTTGTGGGCTGAGGCTTTGTCTGAGGGAGCCGCGTTTCGAGCGCGGGAAGAGTTTTGTCGGGCTCTCGGTCTCGGTCTCGGTCTCGTCAATACTCATTGTGAAAGGCGTCCCGGGAAAGTCTGTTAAACAGCTCCCGAGAACTTCAAAAGGTCTAAAGTGCCTCCTTAGTGAGCACGAATAGACGTTGTGAAATTCGCGGAAAGCACGTCGTGTGCACGAGGACGCGTAATAGCCAATCTTCACGTGATGCAACGCGGCGATAAATCCCAAACATCCCAAAAGCGGCGTCATCACGAAGCGCGCCGCCTTGCTTACGCAGCGACGACGAGAGAGAGAATAATAAAGAGAAGAGAGAGAAGATGAGCATAGTTTCGATATTTCAGAGCGTAAAGTACAAGTACTACGTGACGCTTCCGTTGTTGATGTTGACGCGAACGGAGCGCATGATTTTGAGTGAGTGCCATACACATACACATACATGTACATGTACAAGTACAAGTATTGTATATGGATGTATATATATTTGTAATAGAAACTGACGATAGTAGACGCGTTTTTGTTTGTATCGCTGTATTTGATGTGCACAGCGGCGTATCTTTACTTTCCGAGCCACGTCAAGCTGATTGCGCAGCGCGTGCATTATTACTACGCGGGCGAGTACCAGGAGTAGCCTTTTCTCCCTAAAACAACACAACACAATACAGCATAATACATTAATATAATACATTAATACACAAGTACGTAAAAGAACGGCTAAACCCTCGAAGAAACCAACGTAGCATCGACAGTTTCCCTCTGCCGCTGCGCGATCTTTAGCGCGAGAAGATCGGGTTTTGGGCAAGCTACAGCGCGCTGAGTAGGGTCTTTGTCGTACATTGCTTTGCAGCACGCGTAGAGCGCGTCGATGGCGGCCGTGCAGCGGGATTCGTTGTAGTTGAACCGGCGGAGGCAGGCTGCGGGTTAAGATGTGAGTATGCTGTGGTTAAGGTGGTCAAGGTGGTAGGGGTGGGTACCTTGGATTGCGCAGGCTTCTGCGTGGCAGATTGTTGGTGATGCTTCCATTAACGTACTATTATCTGTAGTATGGTGTAGTAAGTAGGAGTGGGTGATGGGTATATAGTATAAGTTAGAGAAGAGTAGGGTTGAACTTCCACAACCAGATCGCGATGGCCGAGGCAGAAAGCGCGGCAAAGAAGTTTGAATACCAGCCGATTTCGTCATCATTTTCGGCTGAAAAGGCAAACGATGGGTCTACGACTGAGCCTGTTCAGAATGAGGTAGTTATTGCCGCGGAGACAGCGCCCGCGACAGCGACGACAGCGACGACAGCGACGACAGCGACGACAGCGACGACAGCGACGACAGCGACGACAGCGACGACAGCGACGACAGCGACGACAGAGGAGAAATCAGCAAAGACGGAGAAAGTACTCGAGGATTTAAAGAAACAAATCGCGAGAACGAAAAGATTCGGCGGCGACGCAACTGATCTTGAAAAACAGCTGCAGCGAGCAGAAAAGTTTGGCGCAGAGGTCCTTTCTACGTCCTCGTCGTCGGCGAAGAAAAGCGCATTGGACAGTCCGTTGGTGGATAGACGCGGTGGGCGTCGGTATGGCGCGGGTTATAGAAAGGGATATGCGCCTTATAAGAGTGCGAATAGGCAGACGGAGCAAAAGAGTGTGTTGAGTGAGGCGGAGAGGGAAAAGTTGAAGAAGCGGGCAGAGAGGTTCAAGTGATATTATATTTGTGAATAGATGTAGATGAATATAGCTGTCAATTACACTATTACAAGCAGTATAGTACATTCACAGTAGAATAGTAGTATTGTTTGTTGTTTATTATCTACGCAGCTTCGCTGCTCCGATGGTTACTGTTCCTGGAACGGATTCGCAGCGGCGACAGGCTGGAGCGGTAACCTGGCCGTCGCCTGCTCACTAAACCCATCTCTGTCCTGCTCCGAGTCCTCGTAAGCTCCATAGCCCCTTCTATTCCCACGAAACCCACCCGTGAGCGCGTCGCGATCGCTCTCGTCGTCCTCAGCCACGGTCGACTGCTCGCCCCATCTGCGGATGCTCCACGCACGCCCGAGTCGCGCTGTGTCTGCCAGCGAGGGAAAGTACATTCGGTACGCCATCCAGGCTACCACAGCGCCAATAACACTGCCCGTCAAGACGTCTGTGCCGTGGTGGCGGTGGTCTTTGACGCGGCTGGTCGCGATGGCGGACGCACCGAGGAAGGGAAAGAGCACAACAGCGGCCTTCCACACCTCGCCTTTGTTGTCGTAGAGCGCCAGTTTGCCGGCCAACCACAGCGACAGGTAGCCTAAACCCGCAAAGGCAGTCGAGCTGTGTCCAGACGGCCAGCTGCGGAAGCCCTCGGCCAGCACGGCAGAGTCAGGCTGGGTGCAGATCGCGATGGAGGAGAGGCCCCAGGGAACAGCGTCGGATGCGCCTGCTTCGGGCAGACAGCGCGCGATTGCGTCTGGCCGCGGCCGTCCGACGATTTGTTTGAGCGAAGTCGTGATGACGAGCGTAAAGGCTTCGGAGAGGAAGATGCCCAAAACACCGGCGTTGATTTCCCAGAGTCTCGAGCGCAGAGGAGTCTTGAAGCGCCAAAGATCGACGAGCAGCGACCACAGAACAATGACGATAATCGGCAAGCCGATGGAGAGAAAAGCAGCAATCCCGAACGGAAAAGTCTCCGGGTCCGCGATCGGATACTGCAGCGTGATGTCGCTGAGCGAGAAGCGCGAGTAGTTGGGCGGAAGTAAGGCGATCACGGACCAGACTGCTGCTAAAACTACGCACAGCGCGTAGTCAAACACGTACGAGAACGCGATGCGCACCGCGGACGCGCGTCGGGCCATTCTGATACTGTCCTGGTGTGGTGATGTCGTGTTGGGAAGAGGGTTTGTTTACGTGATGGCACAATTTACACTATTACTCTGTATTAATACTCTGATAATACTCTGTAAGATAATCTATGTAATATAACTACAATCGCTTCTGCATATCGTGCTCCTTCTCTATCTCAACAGCCTTCAACACGGCAGCCAACACATTATCGACCACCGCCCGCGGCTTGCTCTTCGCGTCGAGCACATCGCCGTCTTTATACACACCCGACCTTACCAGCAACGTAGTCCATCCGTAGCTATTCCCCCCGCGAATGTCCGACGCCGGGTTGTCGCCGACCATGTACACTCTGTGCACGTCGTCCGCGTAGCCAAAGCGCTCCTTGCGCCAGCTGTTGAGCACGCTGTGTGCGTACTCGTACGTAAACAGGTACGGTTTCCCTATAATAGTACTTCCCAGCTCTGTGCCGGTGTACTCTTTATACACAGTCTCAATGCCGCGTCGGAAAGCGCCCTGGCCGAAACGAGGAAGCGCGTACTCGTTCGCCCAGAGCAGGTCGTCGTTGGAAAAGTATATCGGCACCGTCTGCTTCAGTCCGTCGCTTCGTGTGCCATACACGCCATCGGCAGAGGTCAACACGTCCACAATCACCTGCGTATCGCAGCCCCAGTCGCGCGGGTCGTTAAACACCAGCACGGCATCAAACGGCTTCTCCGACAGCGGCCGCGCCAGCGCAAAGTCCTCCTTTGCGAACCTATGAAACGGCCAGATGTTTTGGTTCTGAGCGAGAACATCGACCGGCATAACGCACTCTTTGAACCCGTACGACGACGCAACGTGGCGGCATTTGTCCCCGTCGCCGCCGACCACGAGCACTTTGTCGTATCTGTGCACCAGGCGTCTGAACGGCGTGTGCGATTGCACGAATTGCTCTTCGTGGATGTCAATTCCGAGCGTAGAGGACAGTCCGGCCACGCGCTCGGCTTCACTTTTGCCGCCGCCGTTCGTCAACAGAATCCTATCTTTCTATTAGTCGTGAAGTAGACTGTGAAAAGAGTAGACGTACCATGGGATCTTATGCTCTTGAAGCAATCTTAACGCCTCTTTTCCCTCCTCCAACGCCTTTGCACCGCGAATCAGCACTCCGTCAATACTACTTCTGTCAATTCACTTCTGATACGTTATTGATATCAGTATACGTACTCGAACGCAAAGGCAAAGTCCCGGGCCAGATCAGACGTCTGCGAAATCCACCGCCGCGACTCAATGCCGAATCCGCGCCTCCGAATGCCTCCAACGCATCCTCTTTTCAACAGCACCCGTCTCGCAACCGCATTCATCTCGTTATTCTATCCTCTATCGCTGCTCACTGTCTGCTGCTCAGGATCAGTTCGGAAACGTCGCAATCTCCACGTGACGTAACCACATCTATGACATAATCCACGTGACTATAAGTAACTACAAGGGGCTTGTGGCCGTTCCGCGGGCTTCTGCTTCTTGCGCAAGGTGGTGATTTCTCATCAGGCGGTTCCAATACTTTTCTGCTGCATTAATAATACCCTCTCTGATCTGTTCTTTCTATATAAAAACAATAGACAACAAACACCAGTCTTGAGAATATAGCTAAAACCCACAGAGCTGGAAAGATGTCGGTGCGTACTTCTTCGCTTCTTCCTTTACTCTGATCTGGCTAACATTGTTCTTCGTCTTTGCAGGACTCGGGCAAAATGCAGGTCGACGACGAAATCGGCATCGACGAGGGTCTTTACTCGCGCCAATTGTGCGTGTTTACTCTGTTTATTTGTATTTTTAAGTACTGTATTGACATGGTGAAGGTACGTGCTCGGCGCTGAGGCGATGAAGAAGATGACGCTCTCAAACGTGCTGCTCGTTGGTCTGAAAGGCCTCGGTGTGGAAATCGGTATGTCTTTTACTTGTTGTTGTGACGAGATATACTTACCGTCAGCCAAAAACGTCGCACTGGCCGGCGTCAAAAGTCTCACGCTTTACGACCCGGCTCCGACCGCCATCGAAGACCTCTCCTCGCAGTTCTTCCTCACCGAGCAAGACATCGGCACTTCCCGTGCCGTGGCCACCGCCCCGCGTCTCGCAGAACTAAACCAGTACGTCAAGATCTCGGTCCACGACGGTCCTCTCGACGAAGCAACCATCACCCAATTCCAGTGCGTCGTCCTAACCGAGACCTCCATCGAGACGCAGGTGCAGATCAACCAGATCACGCATAAACACAACATCGCCTTCATCGCCGCTGATGTGCGTGGGCTCTTCGGCATGGCCTTTGACGACTTTGGCGAGCAATTCACCATCCTCGACGCCAACGGCAACGAGCCCGTCAGCGGCATTGTCTCTGATATCGACGAAAAGGGCAATGTCTCCGTCCTTGACGAAACTCGTCATGATCTCGAAGATGGCGATTACGTCACATTCACAGAAATCGAAGGCATGCCGGCTTTAAACAACGCCGAACCTAGAAAAGTCACCGTTCTCGGTCCTTACGCGTTCAACATCGGACCTGTTGACGGTCTTGGTTCATACATCAAAGGCGGTCTTTTCCAGCAAGTCAAAGTTCCATTCAACATCGACATGCAGCCTTTACTAACTCAATTGAAAAACCCCGAATTCCTCTACTCTGACTTTGCTAAAATCGAGCGGCCACCGCAGCTTCACATCGGTTTCCAGGCTCTTCAAGGATTCGCTAATAAGCACGAAGGACAATTACCGAAACCCTTGGACGAGCAGGACGCTAACGAAGTTCTTTATCTCGCGCGTACACTTGCCGAGCAAATGCCTGATGTTCTCGGCGGTGCTGAAGTCGACGAAAAACTCATTAAAGAACTTTCTTTCCAAGCTCGTGGTGATTTACCGCCTATGGTTGCTACTATGGGTGGCATTGTCGCTCAAGAAGTGTTAAAGGCTACTTCTGGGAAGTTTAGTCCTATTCGTCAGTTTTTGTACTTTGACTCGCTCGAGTCACTTCCTGAAAAATATCCCCGGACAAAAGAAAATACTGCGCCGACGGGATCACGGTATGATAATCAAATCGCTGTCTTTGGAAAGGAGTTCCATGATAAAGTCCGTAATATGAAAGACTTCCTTGTCGGATCTGGTGCTATTGGATGTGAAATGTTAAAGAATTGGGCTCTAATGGGTCTTGGATCTGGTCCAGAGGGAAAGATTACAATTACCGACAACGATACGATTGAAAAGTCCAACTTAAACAGACAATTCCTTTTCCGAACACACGACGTCGGTAAACATAAATCCGAAGTCGCCGCCAGAGCAGTTGTTAAAATGAACCCTGACATGGCTGGACATATTGACGCCAAGCAGGATAAAGTTGGCGTCGAGACTGAGAATGTTTTTGACGATGATTTCTGGAATTCCTTGGATGCGGTTACTAATGCGCTTGATAATGTCGAAGCTAGACAGTACGTTGATCGTCGGTGTGTGTTTTTCCTTAAACCGCTTCTCGAGTCGGGGACCCTTGGTACCAAAGGAAATACGCAAGTCGTGTATCCCCGTTTGACGGAATCGTACTCGTCGTCGCATGATCCTCCTGAGAAGAGTATCCCGCTTTGCACGTTACGTAATTTCCCCAATCGAATCGAGCATACAATTGCGTGGGCCAAGAGTATTTTCCAGGATTACTTTGTCTTGCCTGCTGAGAATGTCAATTTATACCTCACGCAGCCTGATTTCGTCGAGTCTACTTTAAAACGACGCGGCGATAACAAAGATATTTTGGAAACGTTGCAGTCTTATTTAGTTTCTGACAAACCGTTGACATTTGACGAGTGTATTGCCTGGGCGCGTCTTGAGTTTGAAAAGAAGTTCAACAATGATATTCAGCAGTTGTTGTACAATTTCCCTGTTGATCATGTTACTTCGTCTGGTGCGTTGTTTTGGTCTGGACCAAAGAGACCACCTACGCCGTTGACTTTTGATCCTGAAAATCCTACGCATATGGAGTTTGTTATCGCGGGCGCTAATTTACATGCGTTTAATTACGGTCTTAAAGGAACTACTGATCCTGAAGTATTCAAAAAAGTACTTGAGAGTATTATTATTCCTGAATTTTCACCAAAGTCGAACGTTAAAATTCAAGTTAACGAAAATGAACCTGTTGAAGGAGAATCTTCTAGTTTAGAAGAAGACGAACTCAAGTCTATTACCGAATCACTTCCTCCACCGTCTACACTTGCCGGGTACAGACTTGTTCCAGTTGAGTTTGAAAAAGACGATGATACGAATCATCATATTGATTTCATTACCGCGGCGTCTAACTTGCGCGCGATGAATTACGCTATTGAACCTGCTGATCGATTAAAGACAAAGATGATTGCCGGAAGAATTATTCCTGCGATTGCTACTACCACTGGTCTCGTTACTGGACTAGTCAACCTTGAACTTTACAAGGTCATTGATCAAAAGGAGAAATTAGAAGCGTATAAGAACGGATTCGTAAATCTTTCATTACCGTTCTTTGGATTCTCCGAACCTATTGCGTCGCCAAAACTCAAGTACAACGATAAATCAGTCGACCAAATCTGGGACCGCTTCGACATTTACAAAGACATGACGCTTCGCGAACTTCTCGACCATTTCGAGCAAAACGAAGGTCTTCAAATCTCAATGCTATCCCACGGTGTCTCCCTTCTCTACGCGTCATTTTACCCGCCAAAGAAGCTACAGCAGCGGTATAATTTGCCGTTGACAAAGCTGATTGAGTCTGTTTCGAAGAAAGCGGTGGGCGCGCATACTAAGACGTTGATTTTTGAGATTAATGCGGATGATTTGAATGATGAGGAGGTCGAGGTGCCGTTTATCGCGTTGCATTTGTAGGTGACGGCTGTGAGAGAGAGAGAGAGAGTGAGAGAGAGTGAGGGTGAGGGTGAGGGTGAGAAGGTTGGTTGCTGGATGTCGTGATTGTACGTTATACAGTTTATTTTATAGTTTTATACATTATGTTTTTTTATATGGTAGTTTTGTAAGTTTGCCGCGGTGTAATTGTAGTTTTTAATATTGCACATCCTATGAGTAACGTCTCTTGCTCAGTGGCGGTATGTAGAATATTCAGTGCGTCATAGTAATTTACGAATTTAGATACGCCAGCGTTTCTTTACCATATCATGGCTTTGTGGTAAATTGAGGGATGTAACTTGGGGTGTTTGTGCCGAATTGAGCGTAAAATGAAGATTTTTTAAAACTACAATAACTAAAGTTAGGTTTTTGATGTATATATTTGAGGAGTTTTGATTAGATTCGAAAATAGAGACTTTATGAGTAAGAATAGATGAAGAAAAATCTGTTTTGGGAGTCGTCGCTGTTTTTTTTTTTCTACATTTGTATAGCTTTGTTTCGCTTAGCAGTTTTTTTTTATATGAAGTTTGTAAGTTCGTACGACTTTAAATAAAATCTAAACTGAAAACAATATCCTACTACTTCAAATCAGTTTATAAAGAACGGTTGTTTTCATTTAAAAGTTATGATGTCATTAAAAATTAATTAAGTCTTTGAGTTGGAAAAAAGACTGGAAAATCAGATTGGGGGGGGGTGTGATCAACTTTAGAAAACTATAAGAACAGGCTCGTCGCCCACTTTCTGTTTCCCCTCTAAATCCCACTTTCTCAGCATACGTTCTGTTTCTAATTTCCAACTTTCTGCCTCTTACTCTTCTGTTTACTGCTTCGATTGCTCTGATAATCTAATTTTGATTCCGCTTTGACATTTTTTCTGCTTTTTCTGCTATATTTCTGTTTATGGACTGACCGTTGTTGATCTGTTTTGATTTCTGAAGCACTTCACGTAAATAGGTAACGTAGTCATTTGTTGTGTTTCTAATGCTGGGCTATTCCATCTATCACCTGTGCAAAGAGTTCGCGAAGATCATCTGGAAGTCGCATATGCGTCACCGCAGCACTTTTGTATAAGATGGGCGGCTCTGAACCATGGCTCACTATATGACGACCCAGCCAGTATGTCTTTGTTCTTTCCAGAAATGTTGCGCGGTCGTCGAGGTAGCTGAAAGGTCATGCGGGAAGGATCAGGATGAGGGATGGCGGTTCTTACGTGGAACACATGTCTAGCGTACTTCGGCTTTGTCTTGGTAGAGGTTGTATTTCATTTGGCTAACGTTACGTTTTAGGCATCGTTTAGAAACAACGTCTTTTTGTTTGTGATGTTTTCAAGATGTATTCTGCTGTATGCCCTGTGTTTTATGTATGTTCTTATTGTAGTAAACTTTATTAAATCTATTATACTATATGCACACTCCTGTAATTACTTGTATTGCAGCAACTGGGTTGATTAGAGAACCCTAAAGTCCACAAACTCTGGACCGTTCTATCAACACTGACGCAAATCGTCATATGTATTTCGACGGTGTCTTCTAGAAAATTAAGAGAGTTTGTTACTTCAGTTTCCTTTCATCCACATCTTTTGCTTAACAGAAATTCCTTTCTTTTATTCTGTAATACGCCAAACTAGAATACCTCCTTCGTAAAGACCTAACCCTATTTCAATACAGCATAAACGAACAGAAGTCAAAGAGATATGCGGGCCGCCACTTCGCGACCAGGAAGACGACCAAGTCACCCACAAAACAAAACAACATGGCGGGATCACCCGTGCGAGGGGATGTTGAGACGAGTGCGACCGGCACGCCGATGTCTGCGTCGCCGCCGCCGTCGTCTATCGCCACTCTCGCGCAGCTACGAACCGGATGTATGGTCTGGGTGCACAAGGACGGCGAACTGCGACAGGCCGAGTTGTTGAGCATCATGCCGCGGAAAGGGCTGCTTACGTTCTATCTGCACTACCGAGATTTCAACAAACGATTGGACGAATGGGTTCCGGCGGATCGATTAGATCTCACGAAGCCTGTGGAGTGGCCGAAGCCGGAGAAACCCAAACGACCACCCGGTTCGTCGTCGAAGGATTCCCCGCTTTCTCGTGAACGCAAGAATAATAAGAAACGGCCGCCGTCGAAAGCGCAGAAGGCGAGGACTGCTGCTGCTGCGGCGGCGGCTGCTGCTGCTGCTTCGGGAAAGGAGAATGCTGTGCCGGTGGAGGATACGTCTAGTGCTACGCCTGGGGTTGGTGAGAACGATGTTGGAGGAGAGTATACGAGTGAGAAGAACAGTGTTGGACCTGGGGATGGTGAGGAGATGATGGATTTAGATCAAACCGCGCCTGAGACGCAGGATAATCATCAACCAGAGAACTACTCGCGTGAAGAGGAAATCAAAAAACTACGAACGTCAGGCTCAATGACGCAGAATATGCAAGAAGTAGCCCGTGTACGCAATTTCATCAAGATTCAAGTCGGAAAACATGAGATTGAACCGTGGTATTTCTCGCCGTATCCTGTCGAATTGACAGAGGAAGATTGCCTTTATATATGTGAGTTTTGTCTGTCGTATTTCGGTTCGATTAAACAATTTCAACGGCATCGCGTCAAATGTACATTGCAGCATCCTCCAGGAAATGAGATTTATCGGGATGAGAACGTTTCGTTTTTTGAAATCGATGGGCGCAGACAGCACACTTGGTGTCGGAATCTGTGTCTAATCTCAAAATTGTTCCTTGATCATAAAACTTTATACTACGATGTCGACCCGTTTTTGTTTTACTGCATGACTGTACGCGATGAACTGGGTCACCATTTAATCGGCTACTTTTCCAAAGAAAAAGAATCAGCGGATCAATATAACGTTGCCTGTATCCTCACACTCCCACAATATCAACGTCACGGCTACGGTAGACTTCTAATCGCATTCTCCTATGAATTATCGAAGAAGGAAGGGAAGTTAGGATCTCCGGAAAAACCGTTGTCTGATCTAGGTCTTTTGTCTTATCGTGCTTATTGGTCCGATACTTTGACCGAATTACTCGTGGACATGCTTCCTGAAACTCACGAAATTACGATCGATGAAATAGCGACTCGAACTTCAATGACTACTCAAGATATCCTTCACACCCTCCAAACAATGAACATGTTGCGGTATTACAAAGGACAGCATATCATCTGTTTAACGAATTCGGTACTTGAACATCGAGAGGTTCTGAGGAAGAAGAGACGAAGAAGGATTGATCCGGAGAAGTTGATTTGGAAACCGCCGGTGTTTACACCCGCGCAACTTCGTTTTGCTTGGTAGTTGTTTTTTTGTACTTCTAGGTGTTATGGGTATTGGGTAAAAAAATAAACTGTAAATAACTACTTCAAATAACTGGCGTTGAGCCTAATATATAGCTGCTTGTGGAAAGAAACAGGAAACAACACTAAAAAGGCAGTTTGAGAAAAAACTGATGAAATCGACCAGAAAGGATGATGTCATTGAAATAAATTAAGTCTGCGATTTGGAAAAAGGCTGGAAAATTAAATTGGGATAATTGTAAACAAGTTCCCATAAGAACAGGCCCATCGCCCTACTTTCTCTTTCCCATCCAGATCCACTTTCCCAGCAACCTTTCTGTCTCTTCTTTTCAACTTTCTGCCTCTTTCTTTTCTGTTTTCTGCTTTTATTACTCTGATATACTAATTTAGATTTCGCTTTGACACTTCTGCTTTTTCTGCTAAAAGTTGTGTTTTCTGTTTCAGTCCCATTGAAATAAATTAAGTCTGCGATTTGGAAAAAGGCTGGAAAATTAAATTGGGATAATTGTAAACAAGTTCCCATAAGAACAGGCCCATCGCCCTACTTTCTCTTTCCCATCCAGATCCACTTTCCCAGCAACCTTTCTGTCTCTTCTTTTCAACTTTCTGCCTCTTTCTTTTCTGTTTTCTGCTTTTATTACTCTGATATACTAATTTAGATTTCGCTTTGACACTTCTGCTTTTTCTGCTAAAAGTTGTGTTTTCTGTTTCTGGACTGACCGTTGTGGATCTGTTTTGATTTCTGAAGTACTTCACGTATTCAGGTAACGTAGTCATTTGTTGTGTTTCTAATGCTGGGGCCACTCCATCTATGAAGCATGAAGGCATCTCTTTTCTGGTCCATACGCATCGCATGTGCGAAGAGCTCGCGAAGACCATCTGAAAGTCGCATATGCGTCGCCGCAGCACTTTCGTATAAGATGGGCGGCTCTGAAACATGGCTCATTATATGACGACCCAGCCAGGATATCTTTGTTCTTTCCAGAGATGTTGCGCGGTCGTCGAGTTAGCTGAAAGGTCATGCGGGAAGGATCAGGATGAGGGATGTCGCTTGCGAGGAACACATGCCTAGCGTAGTTTGGTTTCGTCTTGGTAGAGGTTGTGTTTCATTCGGCTAACGTTACGTTTTTTAGGCATCCTTTGGATACAACGTCTTTTTGTATGTGATGTTTTGTAAAGGATTGAGACCGGTGGTTGTTGTGATGTTGTCTATTGTATATTTTAATATAATCATGTTTCAATTCGCTTCGTAGCCAACTCATACACGTATAAGTAATGTGCAAGCACGCAACTTGTCTTTTTAAATTTGCTTCTACTTTTGTCAACCGGAACAACGATCAAATTTCATTCTTCACCTTGTAATAGTGAACTGTTTAATTTCTGTCTTTTCAGAACAAAAATGTAATGAATTAGTATCTCTTGTCATAAGCAAATAGTATCAACTCTACTATTGAAAAACAGTTTCTAATGCTTATATATTTGAAATGATTCCAGCTTTTATTAGATCTATGAATTATGCGCCTACTTGCGCTTCTTACTAGGTCTAGCATTCTTCTCCCTTCTCTTCTCCTTCAACTTTCTCGCCTTGCGAATATCAGCAGCAGACTTAAGCTCAGTGCGAGCACTATGAGGTTGAATAACTCCCTTCTCAACAGCCTGTTTGTATTTTTTCTGTTGGGAGTTGTAATTGTCTCGATATTTGTCCGCCATCTTTGGTGCTGAGACGTCTTTATGCTTATACTTTCGTTGTTGAGGGATTGGTGTGGCTGCTGCGTCGCGAGTGTTTTCAAGTTGTCCGACTTTGAAACCGTCGCTCTTCTTATGGGCTGCTTTCCATTTCTCGAAGCTACCAGATTTGTACGTTGCTGGTAATCTGACACCGTTTTCACCTCTGATCATCTTGCCCTTCTTACCGCCCATTTCAGCATCGTCACCAGCAAACTTAGTGACGTATTTATGTTTTTTCTTATCCCATTTGGTAAGCTTAGTACGATTGCTTCCAATAATACCAGTTCCAGATCGTGTAGGATCATCGTTTCCAAGATCGAACGTAGCCGAAGAAGCACTGTCCATGAACGACGTAACTGACGTTGCGTTGCTTCCTGTGGCTCCAGTGTTTACACCATATCCACGATCTTGCGCCATCTCAGCAGGTGCGTAATGAGAGATATAATGGGCGTCATCGCGAAATGAAGTTGGTTTTGAACGTTTTGTAGTCGTAGCAGAATCATTGGCATGTTTGCGTTTTTTCAGAGGCTTCTCGGGTGCAAGTTTAAACGTACTCAAAATATCGTCCTCTGTAGCAGTCTCAGTCGTCGTCTTCTCTTTTCTATCTTCAGCATCGTCATCATCAAGTTCTTCTTTCTCAATCTCAACTTCTTCCGCTTTCTTAGCGGCAGTAGCATCACCATTTTCATTACTCCATCGGACAGTTCCCTGCTCCTTCGCATGTCTCTGAATCGGCGCAACCTGTACTCTTCGTCGTCTCATCAGATCAGCAGCAGAATCAGCATTCACTCCTCCTTTTCTTGTGACTTCAAAAATAGTCTCTGCAGGTCTAAACTTCGATAATCGTTCAAGCATATTTTCTCGATCCGCCAATTCGTGACCGCGATACATGGGTGCAAGCGCGTCCCATCCTCGAACAATTACTTCTTTAGCTCGTCGAACACTTTCGGTACTAGCAGATCCTCTTGTCTTCAAATAAAGCTTCTCTCCCTTGATAGCTACCTGGCGCAGAGACGATAAATCATAATCCTTTGTCAAAAGATTCTGAACATCTTCACAGCTGCGCTCAAGTTCGTCTCGTGGGAAACAACCACAGATCATATCTTTTGTGTAATCAAGATCTTCATTAGCAATGCCAGTAACATCCGCTGGTAACTTCAGCGACTTTCCTAAAAACAACTCAAGATCCAGCAAATAAGGAACTTCAGTTTCTTTGACCAAAGAGAAAGCACGACCACGCTTTCCTGCTCTAGCAGTTCTTCCTACTCGATGAACAAAGACTTTAGGTGAACCTGGGAAAGAGTAATTTACCACATTTGCAAGAATAGGAACATCAATACCACGCGCAGCAACATCAGTAACGACTAAAATGGATGTAACACCAGCACGGAACATTGCAAGCTGCTCACGACGAGCATGTTGATCTAATGAACCGTAAATATATGACACTGCGTAGCCAAACTGTTTGAGTAAATTGGCAACAAACTCGACATGATGTCGAGTAGGCACAAATACAATTGTGGCATGCGGAGAGGTAAGTTCGTTTCCGGTAGGAACTCTATCAAGCTTGTGATTCTTCTTTCCAAATTTCTTTCTACGCTTTCCATCTTTTTTGTCGTCATCACTTTCATTTTCTGCGTCAGAGTTATTGTACTTCCACTTTTGCTTTGGAAGTTCAGCTGCTGTTGGCATTTCAATGACATCTCGAAGCAACCATATTAAAGCACCATCAGTCTCAGATGTTTTTATGCTGAAAAAGAACATCTCTAGTTCTTCAGAAATTTTGGAGTCTGCGTCTAGTCGAACCAAGACTGGATCACTGAGACCTGCACGAGCAAATTCGACAAGTGACTTGGGGAGAGTGGCTGAAAATAGCAATGTCTGACGGGATGCTGGTAAACTTGCCAGAATTGACGTCAATTGCATAGAGAAACCCATTTCGAACAGTCTGAATATTATTAGTAAAGTTCGACCATAAACCGGAATACAACATACCGATCAGCTTCGTCAAAAACAATGTACTCGACAGAGCGTAGATCTAAATCCATCTCGACTTTCAAATGCGCGAATCGACCTGGGGTCGCAATAATAATATCCGGATTCGACATCATCCAGCCAAACTGGTCGTCAAGACTATCACCACCGACGAGTAGAATGCACTTCAAATCAGTACCTCTTGAGAATTCCTTAACAGCTTTTAATGTCTGTAATGCAAGTTCTCTACTCGGAGACAAAACAATTGCACGAGCACCAACTTTCGCGCTGTGTGATTTCAGTTTTTCAATCATTGGAAGTACAAACGCAGCAGTTTTTCCGGATCCTGTTCGCGCCATACCGACTACGTCAAGTCCGTTCAAAACTAATGGAATGGTCTTTCTCTGAATTGGTGTAGGCGTGTTAAAACCTTTTCTGTGTACATTTCTAACAAGTTGCTGAGACAATCCCAATGAATTAAATTTTCCTGGATTCACTTTCTTTGTTCCACCAATTGCACCGGCAGCACCTGCGACTGGTAGATTTTTAAAAAATTCTGCTTCAATAGCATCTTCATCTTCGTCAGAGTCAGCAGCAGTCAGTGAAGGCATCTTCTGTTGCGGTTTCTTGACTTTCTCATCATTTCCTTTAGCTGGCGCTAATGGTTTCCGCTTGATCTGAACTTCATCAAAGACGCTATCGTCGTCAGACGAGACGTCACCTGCATCAACATCGTTATTTAACGACGCAATAGCGTTAGAAATATCGTATTCAGATTCACTATCTGACATAATGCACTACTACTTAAATAGTTTCAATATGTTTGATATTGTGTCTGAGATAGTACTGCAAACGTTCCCAAATAAAAAAATTATGATCAAAAGCTAAAACTCCCAACGATGCTGAGCCGCACACATATTTTGAGCCTTGTTCTGCGCGGCTAACAATGTCGTTTCTTCCTGATCGAACTTCTTAGTACTAAACGCAAAGTATTCATATCTATTTAAAGTCGTAAAGCTAATTTTCGATGGAATCAGCCAAAACAAAAACAAACAAAGCCCTTCAAATTTAAATAATGAGCATAACAGTATCTTCGCGAAAGCAATTCTTAACTATTTATCCTATCTTACAATAACAAAAACTCCCAATGCCACATTAAACACAAGTAATTTGAGATAACATTTAGCTTTCTTATCTCACTTAGAAGACCTGCTGCGATATTTCTGTAATTCAGCCTGAAGCTCTTGAATCTGTGTTGCGTAATTCTTCTGTGCTTTCTCAGCCTCGTATTCAGTAGATTTAACCTTATTTTCCAACTTTGCTACCTGTAGCTTAAGCAGATATAATTCTTCGTTTTGCATCGACTTTGTGCCTTGCTCACTACCGCGAGCGTAGCTTTCAAAAACTTGGCTTTCCAATTTTAAATATTTCTCGCGAATATTCTTCGCCTCTGAGATACTGGTATGAGCGTCTTCGAGACGTCGGCCAAGTAACTCAATTTCAGCTTCCTTGTCAAGAAATCCCTTCTTCAGCATTTCAACCTCCCGTCTAGATGCTTCAAGCGCTCCTCTGACCAAGTCCTCCTCTGCTTTCCATACTTCCCTTTCAGCACGCAGATCTCTGTTTTTCTGAAGCAGCTGGCTACCATACTTCGCTCGATCTGTAGCAATATGCGTTAGAGTCGCTTGTTGCTTCTTTGCATCATTTTGCAATCGCTGAATTTTGTTATTCAGCATTTTATTGGCTAACAATAAGCCTTGCATATTCGCATCATCTCGTTGTAACTCCGAATACTGCTCCTTCAGTCGACGCAAGTTTCGCAGTCTCAACTGTTTAAGATACCGTTCAAAGTTAAGTTCGTTGCGAATTATAAGTAACTGGCGCTCATAATATTTCGCCACGGCCCGCACGTCATCAGAAGAGCTTTCCGTCATACCTCTTGAAGACGCAAAACCTGAACCAGCCCCAATGCTATGTGAGAGTTGCATAAAGTTGCTTGGGTTATCAATAATTTGCCGCGATAAGCGAGAACCTGTGCTGATACTTGACGCACCCTGTGCAGGAATTGAATGCGGGGAGGGAGGGGCAGCCAAAGGGCTATTTTGTGGAAAAGATCCTTCGCGACTTTGAATCGGAGAAATGAATGGTGACGTACTTAATTGAGCATCTAACATGTTAACGGCGGACAAAGGTGAGTGAGCTGATCCGTCCTCAGATCCATGACGAGAAATAGCTCTGCTATTTATATCCTTATGACTATGCAGAATCTCCTCAATATCAACAATACGCTTAGAACAAGATCGTCCAAGTCCTGCTGACGATAGCTCACCTGAGGCACTCATAACTGATGCACTCATTACAGATGCGCTCATTGAAGATACCGACCCCGTATTAGATTGAAGCGTAGGTCTCGCATCGTTGCTGGCCAAGTCTGCAGGTTTCGTTGCTCCTATGCTATTTCCACCAATAGAGCCGTGATCAGAAGATTTTGCAGAAGATCTATGATCAGTGTCGCCTGCAAGAGTAGCAAACAAAAAGCTATGCGACGGTATATCATCTAATTGGATATCATTCATGGAGTTAACATCAGCAGTCTCAGCTTCTTTGCCGACGTTACCATCCCCGCCATCTTCATTATCGAAAGAATTGTGAAACGTACGCTCTGCTTGATCTTGGAAGCCACGAAATATAACAGCAGGCTCTGGTATCTCCGGCATCTCGACGTTACCAGTGTCAAGCGTTATGCAAAATGCCGCTATATCCTCAGCTGTACCTGCTAATTCCCAGCGGGTTTTGTCGGTGACTTCAGTCTCGAAAGTGTAGCGAAAGAAGTTAGGATGTAACAAATGCCTTCGAGATAAATTTGTAGATCGATGAGATATATCATCTATGTCAAAGCTCAGAATCTCTCTAGTGTCTGCTCGTACCATACGCCAATATCTTCGGGGATTAGTAATAAAAGTTAAGAAGTGAATTGGGTAAGTGCCATATATAAAGGTATAGAGGCGACTGTAGTTAACCGACGAGGAATCTTTACCCGCTCCCACGGCATCAGTCGTTTCTCCCTCTAGATCAGGTTAGTAACACAAAAAAGGAACCATCACATCTTTGAACTTACCCAAAATTTTCCAGGTCTCCTTTGAGTTTTCTGGCTTTCCTTCTGGCAATGAAAAACTAGAGGTCTCATCTGCTGTGGGATCATCATAATAATAATATCCTCCTCCGTAAGCAATGTTTCCACTACCACTGCCCGTTACATCTTCCTCCTGAGAGCTCTTGCTGAATGTTTCGCTCCCATCCAATAGCGGCTTTTGGAATATAATATCCCAGTACAAAAGACGAGCGTATATCACGAATATCTTAGGCAACATAGGTCCCAGAATGCTACATATATGTGGTAGCAGCATAACGAAACTAGTAGAAGCAAGATTCATAGCAACAGCAGAGTTGTCTTTCAGTAAGCATTCGTATAAGTGCTCCACAAGACTGGTCTCGTACGTCTCGAAGAGATATGGTGGTTGAGCCTGTAAGAAGGAGCACAGAAAACTTAACACAGATATTCTATGCTCTGGTTCAACAAAGTATATATCCAGAGCAATAAACAAAGCTTTTGGTCGACGGTTTCCAAATTTGCGAAGCTCAACTTCGGCATTTTGCAAGCATCGAAATTGACGCTCACGGTAATCATGGTTGTCATGATCATCAGCTAGCTTTGAAAGCCCTGCAACTTTGTTCATACCAAGAGCGATTTTGACCAAATAGTCTGCAGTATATTGCGATAGCTCTTCATAGTAAGAATCATCAAAAACAGCGCCGTATGTGCTGTGGGTGTCGTACACCAAAATATTGAAAAGAGCATCACGGCAGTCTTCCACTATAACTCTGGGCCTGCCAACTGAATCTAAAGCTGGTACCATTAGCTGCTGAATCCAGTACTGCAACTTTTCTTTGCTGGGCATCAGTACTGGGATGACTTGCTTTAGAACGAGGACGAACAGGGATTCGGCTAGGATATCTGGCTCTGATACCCTTGTCTTGAAAATCACCGACAAATCATCGTGAAGTCGTAAAGCATCGTTAAGTTCACCATGTTCATGTCTAGTAAAATATTGCGTCAAAGCAGCTGAAATGGATTCCGGAAGATCTGGCCGCTCTGTGCAAAGAGCAGAAAGCTCTTTGCTTGCAAACGCAGCAGAGATAGCTTTTGAGAGCTCACGCAACGATCTAGATGCAACACAGTCAGAATACCACAAAGTAAAGTTAGCTGCATTGAAATCTCGAACTACGCACCCAGACATTCAGATCTTTGGTACCTAATAACCCGTCGATGTTTTGAAATCAATAATTTGGCACAAGGACTTTTCCTTTCACAGGGAAAAAAGAGCAGCAGCAACTTGGTGCTTAATAGCTCTCAACCGATAACTTTTTGCTGAATTTATGCAGTCATTCTTTGTCGTCAATCAGTAAAACAGCTCAAAAATCAAAAAAGTAGCCAATTCTTTGGGAAAGGGAGCTCAAGATCAGGTGAACACTGCTGACTCCAGAATGATAAATTAGGCAATAACTTTCTGCGATGAGAACAAGAAATTGTGACTCATAGAGTTTAATTTGTTATGTAAAGTTCGAGCGCCGCACGAAGTCAGAAGTTGAGTTCTGACAGCCATCGAGAACTTGGCTAAATTGATTACTACCGAATTGGGAATTGGAATAATAGAGAAGACCAACGCGACGAAACAATGTTGCGATCTGTGTTTATGAAATTTAGCAAAAATGTGAATGTACTGAATACTCGAAATTTAATATTGAACAAAAAATTACATGCTCAAAATCAGTTCAGCTCGCGGATAGCGCGGCTGACATCACGGCCTCTGATCCCGAAGACCGCACCGCTATCACAATCATTCGCACAGAAAGCAAGCTATGCAACGTATCGACGTTTTGGGCAGTCTGAAGGCTCTGGATTATACGCTCACGATGGAATCATTTCTAATTTTGGAGCGATACTGGGACTGCTGATGTACAACCGCCGAGTTCAGGTCACGATCTTGATTATTGGAGGTGGTATCACTATTTTCTATTTAAGTAATGTGGAACCTGCTCCAGTGAGTGGACGAAAACGATTTATTGTCACTACACCAAAGCTAGAAGAAATGCTGGGATCATACCAATACAACAGTCTACTCCAGGAATACCAAGGACGGATTTACCCTGACAATCATCCGGATGTGATTCGCGTCAAACGCGTCATGAAGCGATTGATTGCAGTTTCTGGCATTGAAGATGTAGATTGGAACGTGCATGTCATTGTTGACAATAGTGTTGGTCCAAATGCTATGGTTTTACCGGGAGGCAAGGTTTTCGTTTTCGCTAGTATGCTTCCCTTATGCGCGACCGATGATCAGCTAGCGACTGTGCTCGCCCATGAAACTGCTCATCAGCTGGCTCGCCATATCGGAGAAAAGCTATCAAAGCAGCCTTTTTACTCATTTGCAGTCTTAACAGCGTGGTTACTCACTGGATCAACCGGTCTTGCCAATCTTATTATACAGTTTGCGCTGAATTTACCCGCAAGTCGACAAATGGAGAGTGAAGCAGATTACATTGGTCTTATAATGATGAGCCAGGCCTGTTACGATCCTCGACAAGCTATCCCTTTTTGGCAAACTATGGAAAGACAAAGCAGAATACGTCCATTGGAATTTGCTTCCGATCATCCGTCCGATAGAACACGCATAGCACAGATCACCGAATGGATGCCCAAGGTATGATTCTTCTTATAACTTTCTTGAAAATTTATACTGATATCACTGTGACAGGCTCTTGATGTTCGAGCACATTCAAATTGCCGAACAACACAACGATACATTGACGAATTTCACAACTCGTTCGATTTCTTCCAAGGTATTCGCAACTCCGACTCTGTCTTTTAAAGTTCCTTGTTTAAAGTAATGATGGTGAACTATTTCAAGATTTTGGTTTTGAAGAATTTTATGTCAAATTAATTATGTATATACTGTTGCCCATTAAACTAATAAAAACCGGAAAAAAGTGACCAAACCTAAAGTACAATTGCCCACTAGTGAATACGACATGTTTGCAAATAAATTGCTGCACACAAGTTTCTATTTGCAAACCCTATGATGAAAAAACTCATTAATGCTTGATCTTGGGAACCTTTGCCATAACTTTTGAGATTGCAGTCTTCACCACGAGAGCAGCTTTTTCAGTTTCCTTCTTTGTCAGTCCTGTTGTGATCTGTATTTTTAGACTTGGCAACACCGGTGTGAGCTCCTGGCTTTGAACATACTTATTGCGAGTAATCAAAACGCCGTTGTTGGTACACTCGTCAACAATATCTTGTAAAACGCGATCTTCATCAACAATCTTGCGGGTTTCAAGAATGTCTGTCTTGAATCGAAGATGGATAAGTGGACTATCAGGATCTGAAGGTGAGTATACGTATTGCGATTTGTTGATAACTTCTTTGAACGCGCGAGTGTTTTGCTTGAGTTGTGTAAACATTTCAGGCGAAGTAGCCATAATTGAAACTGCTGTAGAGGCCGTTTTCGCCAAATATCCCGGCAAGGCAGCAGAGAATACGTAGCCGTATCCGTTAATTCGCTGATGCTTGACAATGTATTCTGAACCAGCGCAGAATCCACCACCTGCGACCATAGTATTGGCCATTGACCCCACGATCATATCAATCTCATTAGCGTCAATACCGTAATACTCTGAACAGCCACGACCAGTCTTGCCAATAACTCCGACAGAGTAACTTTCCTCCAAAATCAAACGATATTTGTATTTGTACTTGAGTTCAATGATACGCGGTAAGTCACAGATGTCTCCCACATTTTCAAAAAGACCTTCTGTAACAATGAACCGACGGGTGAGCGGTTTACCTTTGTATTCCTTCTCAACACTTTTCAAAACGCGCTCAAGATCTTCCATGTCATTATGCTCATACCAGCGTACAGTTGATCTCGAAATAGTAATTCCCTTACAAGTAGCAAGACCGCAAGCTGAATCGGCAACAATGATATCGCCACGCTTAGCGAATGCTGGGATAGTAGATGAAATGGTGTTGAACGCCTGTGCGTACAAAAGTGCAGCTGGCACACCAAGGAAGTTGGAAATATCTTTCTCGGCATCTAAATGAACCTGCTGAGTACCGTAAAATCCAGAGGGACCACAAACACCAACTCCGTACTCGCGAACAGTCGCGATTGCATCCTTTTTCATTTGCTCGTTATTGATAAGGTTGAGCATATTCGCCGATGCCAGGTTCATGACTGATTTTCCAGTTGAAAGTTTAACCTTTGGACCAGATTGACTAAAGCACAAATGCGTTAGTATCGCAAAGTTGTTCATACATTTTTCATTCGTAAATTGCAAACTTACCCGATGATAACGGGGATTTTGTCAATATCGGCTCGCGACGCATCGTCAATATTTGGCACCAGTGGCTCTGGAACCCATTCATCCACCAATTCATCGATTTCCTATGCACGTTAGCAACTCCAATTTCGCGTCATTTGCTATAACTACGATTATCATACCTTTCCTGTGAGTTTCACAAAATCTTTCTTTGTGACGGAATACTTTGAAGCAAGGAAATATCTGACTGCAAAAAGAAACAGACAAAACTCAAAAATACTTCTAACAGGGTCATTCTGATATGAAGATTTAACATATCTTAGTATAATGGCCGAGCCAGGAATTTTGTGAAACTGTGCTGAGATAGACTCAACAGTCGAGTTTATGTAAAGAATGGTATCATAGAACGACATTTTGACTTCTCCTCGCAGTCCTTTCCAGCCAGATACAAAACGCTAACGTAATATATATATATGATACTATAGTCAATTACAATCGAAACACGTCAACTCCCTCTCTTTCTCGCAGGGACGTTCAACTCGCGCCGAGGAAGTAAACAGTTCTGTGGCGCGAAATGCGCAATAACTAATCCGGTATGTACTTATTTTGGCACACTTACCACCAAGCTCCGAGGTGGGTATGTTGGGAGTTTTCGGCACCAAGTAATTTCGGTAACGCGTCGCGTGCTGCACGTGTATACTACAAAGCTGAGAGACGTCTCATTCGTTTTTTTACTACTTATGATTTGCGAATCTTCCAAACTGGTTGCAGTATTAAAATCAGTATTTGGGCAGTAGTTCATTTCTATTTTTTCGTTGTTTATTAACTTTCGTTACAAAGTAAATTCTCCCAACTCATTTTGGTACTCGCTCTCACAACTAGAGCAGTACTCTCTTATCGTTTCAGCCCATTCCGTAGCATTCACAACTTGCTCAACATTATTAGGCTGCAACGCCAATGCCAAAGCGTTATGAGTCTGATTAGCAGGCATATCTCCAGAAAGCCAATCAACGCACTTAAGACGTTGATCTTGTAACCAATTCGCCCATTCAGCTCTTATCAATTCCGTCTCGACCCGCGAAATTATCCGCATGGCTATGATATGTTGATGACGCTCGATCCCTGCTTTTTGTCGCGCAAGCCAGATTCGACGTGCTGCACTTTGTGTCGTAGGATCAGAGTATACGATGTCTGTGAGTTCTATGGGCGACTCGGGAGTTATAATGTCGGACAATTCGCGAAATTTAGAATAGCATAATCCTTCAGGTTCAACTGCCATATCAATCCCGGATGCAAGATAATCTTGCAGATCTTTCAGATAAACCGCTTTCGCTAGAATTCCGTTTGGCTTGACACCAATCTGATTCATGGTTCTAAAAGCTCGTCGTTCAGTGAAATATGATACTGTAGATCTAGTGCCCAAATAGCAGTTCAATGCTAGCGAAATCGCGGCCACAGCAACAACAAACCAATGGTTAGTTAGTAAGTTGATAACTTTCTGAGTGGTTCGGAAACAGGTTAAAAATCCACAAGCCAGAAGTCCCTCAATCCAATAGCAAATCTCAATTAGCAGTAGAAAGACAGAACATCGTCTCGAAAAAAACAGCAACATCTGTTTCTTATCTTGGAGCTTCATAATCTTGACGTTATGATCAAGATCTACTGGAGCTGAAGACTTTCCGACTTGTCCGTACAGCTGAAGGGCCTTACTTGTTCGTCCCTTTGTACCGAGTTGTCGCACGTTCTTAGTAACCAGCATCTCGATTACTCGAGCGTCTTGTTCCAAATCACTGATACCAATGCGTTGAACAATGTCTATACATGTTAGTAACCCTCTTCTTTTTCGCGAATACTAGATGTACATACGCTTCACAAATGGACTCAAAGTATTATACTCTAATCCTCCCCAAATCGACAATTTACAAGTCGACTTTGACACATAACTAATCACGAAATATGTAGTCTGAGAGTACAACTCAGCTAGAGGCAAATTCCATGGCGTACGACGATCAGATATTACATAGAGCAGATAATCCTCCATTTTGTCAACTTTTTGCGAAACAACGATGCTTTGCAACTTTGAATATCCCATAACAAGTGTTCGGTCAACGTTAAATCTGAATTCGCGATCGAGATTTGTACCGCCTAACGAGATCCACGGACTTTGCTCGATATCAATAGCCCCGCTGCTCACAAAGAAATGCAAGAATAGAGTAGACTTGTCACCAAACATCAAATGAAACAGCGCTTTGGCTGAAAGTTCAAATTTTTTTGAGAATAACAGTTTATCTGTCATGTTTGACAAGTTATACTCAACCGGTTTACTGGGCAGTTTAAGCTTAGGTTTAACTGAACGATCCGGTAGCTGCCGAGCAGGTGAAAGTAGACCTCGATCGAGAGCTAAATTAACCACAGCTTGTGTGGAAGCATTGTCCATCGGATTCATATTTTCATCTTCAGCCAGAGGACTTGGAACTTCATCCCAGTTCAAATCAGGATGTTGGTCATGATCTACATCAAGCAACTTTTTAATAAGAGACTCGACATCAAGTGGTTCGTCGCTGTTGAAATTATCAATGAGCAACTGTAAACGACGCTGTACGATTCTTCCAGAGTCGATAAAGCATTTTACAGCCATTTCTGAACCATCTTTGAAATCAACAAAGAATGAATCAAACAACTGGCTAGACTCTCCTCGAATAGAATTGACATCACCAAGAGATCTGAATCTTGCCACAACCATATCACCATTATTCGCGTACAGATAGAGCTTTTTCTGAGTAACGTATGCACGACCGGAGAAAGCTTGCATAGTTTCGCTAGTCCAAACTAAGCGAATAACAAGAAGAACATTCTCATCTAATCCAACATTCGGGAAGATAGTTCGAAGTTGCGCGTCTTGAACCCGTAGCTCGTATGGAATATAACTGGGATATGTTCGATTCTGATACAATTCACGTTCGGTCGCTCTGTTTTCGATCTGTTTTTGTTCTTCAGGAGGGGGATCAATCACAACGGTCGGTATATCCGGCCTGGTCGCATCGCCGTTATCTCCATTTTCGTTCTCCTTCTCCTTTTTTTCTTCGGCTTCTTCAACTAGCTGTCTGACTCCCCAGTTCACACTACCCCATGTATTTGCAGTCAAACTGTTCGGGAATGAAAATGGTGGCACAGAAGCATACGCCACAATAGCAGTCTTGGTCATTGATGTCGCAAGTGGATTATTCGCTAGCGTAGTCGGCGCAAGATCTGTTACTGGGGGTACAATCTCATCAAACAGCTTATCAGCACCGGTGATGAAATTTTGAATATTACTATGCTGACCGGTAATTGCTTGACCAGCCGAAATGAGCGCTTGTAACGCAGGTGTTGGCGGATTCACCTTTTTTGATGCTTGCCGACTAACATCTTGAGACGATCTGCTCAGAGATGGAATGCCATCATGTCTGTCATGAGTAAGCTCAACATCAGCCGATGTCTGAACAGTAGAAGCGAATTCCGGGAATGGCGAAATAATCTCGAAAGCTTTATCGGTTTCTTGGCTATTTGGCGAGTCCAGAGCTTTTCTTTTCGCGGCGTCAAATACATCAAGCCAAGCTATTAAATCAGCTTGACTTTCTGCTTGTAACATAAGAGAAGTATCCTTTGTTGTGACTTCAAAACAGAAGCGACGGTCTTCGGAATTCGATGGCTTCACATTACAAAGCAGAACACCTACTTTGTCACTTTCTTCCACATAGCTTCTGTTTGGAGACTGCACAAGCCAACCAAAGATACCGTCTTTAACAAACACCCAACGACGAACCCAAGCTTGTCTAGCAGGTTTTCCAACGTAGGTTCTCAAAAACAACCAACCGTGCTTTTCAGAATCAATAGTTTGTGGATCAATTACTGACACGTGATGAGGTGAGCTGAATTGCTTTGTGTTTGGAAGTACGGGACTTGTCGGCTGAGAGTTTGGATTAGGCGCACGTAAAGAACGTTCGTTAAGATTAGGTATAGTCCAAGTTGAGTATTCAGCAAGATCACGAGGTGGAGAGATTTCGTTCATAACCAAAGTTTCAAGATCACGACGGGTGATATTCAATTCTTTAAATAGTAAGTTCATTGAGGACTCCATCAGATCACTCCATTTCTTAATACGACGAAGATCATCGCCGATTTTGTCAAAATTGGAAACTGTACCCTCGTTTGTGTCACGACCCATGATCAACCATTGATCTGAGAAGGCAGAGATGATTGTCCGATCAAGTCCATGCTTGAAGGCGACTGTGATCAAACATAAATCAAAAGAGACTTTTACGTATAGTTTGCGTGCTTCGTAAAGCTGAAAAGCGTCTTCTCGAAGAGCAGATGGCTCTTTTGATTTCGATTGAGAGCTGTATCTTGCAACCAAAGAATCGTAGCGTTGCTGAGCAAGTTCGAAGTTCCGTTTCACGTCCTAAAACAAGTCAGTGCTTCTCTTTTTGAAAGACCAAATTAGACCGCGTACTTTGTATTGGCGTAATTCTTTTCGGTGTAAACTGTCCAGTTGCTCAATTACGTTCTTCTCCATTCCTTTGACGATCTTGATGAAATTCGCCCAGAAAATGCGCAATCCTTCAGAGTACGACTTCATAGCAGTCAGCGTGTAATCATGATCAATAACGCTCTCTGTAATGAACTGAGGAAACGAGCGTCCCAAAAGCGTATTCACGGATTCTTGCATATTATCCGCATCCATGCTGAGTCGATGACCAGCTTTGACGTATTGATCAATCCACCGCTCGACATTTTCCACTTGCTCACTTATATGCCATGCCGCAGTGCGAAAAGACGGACTGTCAAGAGCCGCTTCTTTTAACGACACGGGAATGAGCCGAATGTGAAATGGGTCGCTCGTGTCCGAACTCATTGTTGGTTGATTGATGGTTGGGAGAGGAAGTTGACGATGTGTAGTCTTCGAGGCCGAGCGTGCCGCAGTACGTCATCATCAGGCACATAAGGCACATAAGGCACATCAAACACAAAGTAATGAAAGATTTTCTCCACAAATACATGTTTACTGTATATTACATTTATCTTATGTGTGATTCTACGCAAATTGAAATTATTCTGTGATCCCTCTTCTATTGTTGCCTGTCAACTTTGTCGAGATTGCCGCGTAAGTCAACCGCAACATTTCGAGCTTTCGAGCTGCAATGCGCACGTGACTTGTTACCCTACCTTTTTGCGCGTCATAGAATTTCTGACGCGTCGCGTGAAAACAATCAAGAACGCGTTGCTTCACTTGAAAAAGCATTCAGGCAAGTATTAATATACTCAATATCACGAAACGATGTCGAATTACAACTCTTATGGCGGCGATTCCTATGGTGGATATGGAGTGAACAATGATATGGGCGGAGGATACATGAACAATAGTTTTGGCGGCAATGATATGAATGGAAGTGGGATGAGTGACAACAAGTACTCTTCGCAAGGAGCTGATCGTTCGGTACGTTGCTTTTTGAATCTGATTTAGTCGAATGTATTGACGTATAACAGATTCCAGAAGGAAAGACGAGATTACGGCCAGTTACTATGAAGCAGATTGTTGACGCTACGAAGTCGCACGATGATGCACCGTTCATCATTGACGGAGTTGAAGTTATAAATGTGTGTGTGCTGTTTTTGTATGATACAACGCACTAACAATACTGAAAGGTTTCTGTGGTTGGGATTGTGCGAAATGTAACGCATGCTACAACAAACTCGACATACCGAGTAGAGGATGGCACAGGAATGTGCGATGTTCGAAAGATCAACAAGCCGGACGAGCAAGATGTTGATCGATCAGAATCATTGTAAGTTCCCCGATAAGCGACGAGAGCGAGATAATGAAATATGAGACAAAGAGACTAACGAGGAAAAAAGTCCGCGGGTGGGCGATTATGTGCGGATTATTGGAGAAATTAACGATTTCAACGAGAGAAGATACATCATTCTGCGACACATGCGGGAGATTAAAGGCTTGGATGAGGTAGTGTACTCGGTGCTTGAACCGCTGTACGCGCATTTACAGACGGTGAATCCAAAGAGCGGGAACGGGGGAATGGTGAAGGCCGAAAGCGGCAAGGGCGAGGGGCAGATGACGTCAATGTCGCGGTTCGAGGATGAGGACTTGACGCCTCTGCAGCATCGGATTGTGGAGGCGCTGCAGCGAGCCGAGAGTCAGGAGATGAATGAAGGAACACACGTCGCGACACTAGCGGATCGGGTGGGCGCGTCGCGGCAGGTGGTAGCAGCGCAATGTGACAGCCTAAGTGAAAAGGGCCTGGTGTACACTACGGTGGACTTTGAGCACGTAAGTTTTGTGCTTTTTTTTCTTTTTTTTGACTGGTTGTCATATTTTGCGATTAGATACTAACTGACGGCGTTATTGACAGTTCAAGCTGATTACGTGAAATACGAAATAACTGACCACGCAAACGGTTTGCGGTCAGCGCAAGTGCGGTCGAGACAGGAAAGGACCAAGCGGGAGATGCGGACTGGATGCAATAGGCAAACGGTTCAATAAAACGTAGCGGACAGGTTTAACACAATAAAGGACAAAACAAGACAAAACAGAAACAAGATTCGCGACGTTTGAGAAAAAATTAACTCTAAGTAGCGTATTCGTGGAGAGGTCTGGCGGCGCGAGGAACGTAGTTTAGCCTGGGTTTAGCATATCCGGGATTTGCAATGGCTGATTCGAATCCGCCGCAGTGGAAAATAAAAATTGATTGCTGGCGGGGGCGCGCGAACACAGGTTTCAAAAGGGAAAAGGGTCGTCGCTAGAAGGAGAATCTCCGAACCGATTTTCCGAAAGTGCTCGGGGCGGGTTGCTTCTCCGCGTTTAAGACAGAGAGAGTTGAGCTGAAACGGAGCTAAGAACCCGCCGGTTGGGTTGCAGAGTAGACGTCATGGTTACATCAGCGGTCAAGGGTTCACATGCCTTGGTCCGTTACAGCAAATACACAGAATAAGATCCGGGAAAAGTGCACCGTGCGGAGGTACCTGTGGGCAATGCTGACGGGGAAGAGAGGGGTGGTGGTCCACACGAGCTGTTTTGTCCTTGAATTTTATTTCATAGCAAAGGACTTTTAAGGATTAGGAAGTGATAATACCTGCCTCTGCAAGGCAATAAAAGCGAGAAAAGACGAAATGCAGGCCGGTTTAGGGCATGAGCTACAAAAGTGGCTGTCAAAAGCAAATATGGAGAAACTAGCAGCAGACTGCCGCTGTCTCTGGTTTGACGTCTGACAGGAGGCCGCATATAACAGCAGCAGCAGCAGCAGCAAGTTGCAGCAGCAGCAGCAGCAACAGCGGCGGCGTCAGCGGCAGCGGCAGCGGCAAAAAGGCAAAGTGGCAGCGGCAGGTAGAGACGCTGTCGCAGCAATTTTGGCAGATTACGAACGCGACGAGCTGGCGCAGTCAGTCAACAGTCCAGTCAACGCAGCACAGATAACCGCCACGTCACACTCTAAAAGCAGTATTTGGTATTTGACGTGGTTTTGACTTGTGTAGTGTAGTATGTTTAGTACACAAGTGTGTGCCGCCGTGTAAGTGTACGTGCGCGCATACATATCAAACTAAAGAGGCTCGCAAAAGCTTAAACAAGGTTTGATGGATTCCTGGCTGCACAAACCTTAACCGCAGTACTGAAAAGCTGAAGGCACAGCTTGCCGCGTTCGGACCCTCTCTCGCATTGCTGTCAGCGAACCCTTGATAAGCACGAACAGACGAGTGGAAAACCCAACTGGCCGTACCCGTACACCACGCGTGCGTTGTTCTGCGGTTCTCTTGCGTTTTACGTTTATCTATGTCTCGTGGTTTGCCTGGCGCTGATCAGTAAGATAGCCGGGAGTAACCGATGGCAAATGGCAATGCCGAGACCGAGCGGAAAAGTGGGCAAGCGAACAGCGTGGTTGCTGTGAAATAAACAACAAGACTGAAACGACAAATAACAGGCGCCAAAAGAAGAAAAAAACCCTGGTTTCTAGTTTGTTTAGGATTTGCGTAATTTATATGCCTTGATCGGACATGATTGATTGGCAGTAGCAAACGGCGGACAGAAATAGGAGTAGATGATGCGACAGACAAGTGACAGCGACAGCGGCTGCTGCTGCACTCGCATAATAACCAAACCTTATTCAACTACTGGCTGGTTAACGGCCAACCTCGTCCTCCTCAACGCAGCGCCGGCGGGAAATGGCTTGAAATCAACCGCAATTTCGAGCCTGCTTAAATAGATTTAAACTATCTTTCAAAAGTCAATTTCGTCAAAGCCAATCTGTTTTGATTTTAAGATTTGATTGTAGACCGCTGTTAATAAGCAACCGCGCTCATAATTGGACGGAGACCGCTGCCGCTTTGCTGATTACGACCCGGACATAGCGTCCAGCATTGGGAATCCCTTTGTACGTTTTAATCCACATCACCCTCAAACTTGTTTAAAATTAAAATTTTCACAAGCGCCTGCAATAACTAATAGGCTTTTACGGCTTATTACCTATCAAAGTTTCATCATCTATCAAAACACAGTGTGACGCAGCAAACAGCCGTCAAAATGAAATAAAATAAAATGACATAAACAAAAAAACCGCTCGTTCCCCCGCGCTTCTGCCCCGCGCTAAGCCAGACAGGCTGGAGTTGTGCCTCTATTTGAGGTTTCCGCATATAAATTACAGAAGCATTTGAATCATCATTTGATGCACACATCGCACGACAATTCATCCTCTCATATCAGAAAAAAAAGAAATGAGAGACAGCGGAAAAGGTTATTTACCGTAGTTATTTACGGCTTAAACACAAAGGATGTCAAAGAAAACGCATGGACAAACCAACCTGAAAATACCGAGCCATGAACTCTATCTTTAGACAATTTACTCTAAATTTGGTACCGCTGCAGCTTCGTTGGGCCGAGTCATCGTTCCCATACTTTGCTCGTCACCATTCTTTCAATTGCCCACGGTCGTCGCAGTAACGTAATTCTATTCTACATAATATCGCCAGCTAGGCAGTTTCTGTAACGATGAAACAGTCGCGGCACATATGCTTGTCACTCGCTATTCCGTCTCTGTCGACAAGTCAACAAAGAGAAAACTCTAAAGTGAATCAAGGCGGTAATTCGGCACCCATCTCCCGGCTCGCGTACCTTATTCACATCGGTACCTTTTATCTTTCTTCTCCTGTAACCAGCATCGCCAATCGTAGTTCAGTTCAGTGCTCAAACCGGCTGCCAGCTGCCAACTGCCAAACTGCTCAACCGCGGCGTTGGTTTGAACTGCTCAACCAAACCAGTTTGTTGAACTTAATACAGCGCAACCAGCATTCTTTGCAACCGACTTTATCAAAACACATTCTCATCATAAGAACATCCTCATTAATTCTAACCAACTAATCCCACACTCATAAACATTTAAAAACATTTAAATACACTTGAAACGAAAAAAAAATGAAAATGCATATGCATATGCTAAAATCGTACATCACTTGAAAAACTTAGTCAATTTGTTCCCTTTCTTTTTCTTCCCAGTAGTATCCAGTACATCAAAATGACCAGGTGGATTCCCACTGGTTTTATGATGACTATGCTCATTATATCTTGACAATTTATGCGGCGCGCTAGTAGGTACATGTGCTGAAGGTGCTGACTGAACACTTGTCGTGCTTGCGTTTGTTGGTTTTGTTCCGTTTCGGGCAGGTTTTGGCTCCGGAACCGGATCAGGCTCGAGTAAGAACGCAGGCATTTCCTTTGCGGGTTGGTCTTCAGGCAGCTTTAGCATTTCTCGAGGTAGAGTTATTCGGTTCAACTGAGATAGGTATTCCTGTGGCGTGAGAAAGTTCTCAGAGCCAATTATGACTTCCTTGTTGTATTTTTCTGAAGTTTGGTATGCAATTCGCGTTTCCGCGTACGTAACTCCGCCTGCCATAAACACAAATATCCTCTGCGCTGGTGCTCGTTGTGCTGCTGATCCATCATGCCATGCAGCTTTGTTCCTCCGTGGTGCGCTATTTGCTGAAGACGTCGGTGTAATTGTATCGAATTGCGCTTCAGGTTGATCTTTGTTGTAAGGGAATGTTTGCACACTTAGCGTATTATTCGTGACGTCTTCGAGAATTTGTTTTAGTGGAGGTGTATATCTTGTCAATTCTTGAGTTCCTTCTTCAGAAACCAGCGGAGGCACCATTGTTCTATGATCCCGTTTCTTCATCGATCGTTCTTTCAACGACTCTTTAATCACTTTTGAACCCAGTAACTCCAAATTCTTCAACGTCTGAATATCAGTCGGACTCAGTTTTGCGTGATGTCCTAACTTCGCAATATCAGACTCAACAAGCCCTTCTCTATACAGAAAATAAAGTCCCATAAGTCGCACCCGGTCGCGAGGTGAAATCCGGTCGTCATCTAAAAGTGGTACTAAATCTTCCAACACTCGTTTTGGAAGTTTACCGTCGATTGTAAGTCCGGTAGCTAGATCTTGTTCGACGTCAATTGACATTTCAACTCCGGTTTTTTTGTAAAGCTCGGTGACGGTTTGAATCATGCTCGTGTGTAAACTTATGTTGTCTTTTTCTTTAGAAAAGACGTTCATTGATAAAAACATCTCTCGAGTTTGTGCCAAGCCCACGTTTCTGTAAATATCAGTACAACATTCGTAAAGAAAAAAAAGGCGTCAACGTAAACGTACAGATTTTCGAAATCGGAATTCTCTTCTAAAAACTTTCTCAACATGACGTTAATAGTCTCCAAACTATCCGCGATATACATATGCCTTAATTTTACCCAAATAGGGTCCTCATCCGACAGCACTCCCTCGATCGTTTCCGTCTCATTCGACGTCGCGTTCTTCAACTGATACGAATACTTGTCGTTCTCAATAAACAACAGATCCCTCGCCATGCTTTCATATGTAAGTTCGTGCACAAACGGTCCTTTTGTATCTATTGATCTGTCCATTATCAGAAACACAGACTGTGGACGATCGGGCTCTGTTGAGGGGAAGTTTCGATTGGCGCGCGCGTATTCGTCGAGCTCGGTTTGAAATTGTGTCGCGAGCATATATGATAATGGAGCAGCGGTGTGTGTGGCGCCGATGGGGTTGTAGTATCGAACAAGGGGATATTCACCTAAAGTAGCACAAAGACTCACGAGCTGTTTCATTAGAAATTTTTCAAAGAGATTAGAGTGCAGACGTACGCGACGGGATGTAGTTAATATTTTGGTTTGAACGAGATCAAGACAGTTTAAACCGTAGTATATAGGTATTGAATCATTTTGATTAAACGTATACACCAACGACTGTTGTGGAAAAAAATCAATCAAGCAATGCGACGGATACCCGCCGGGAATGAATCTCGACACTGGAGACTCCAAGATTCGTTTCATGCCATGTTCGCCAATCACTAATAATCAGCACTGATTCTCGGTAGACACGACAAGGTATGACATACTTGGAACGAAGAATACATGTGCGGCACCATATCGCGGCGGAGATCTCGCGTAGTCGGAAATAAGACAGTCGACTATGTACGGTAGTGGAGAAAGAATGTATATGGCTTCATAAGAACCTTTACATGTTCGTCGTTCGTCGATGCGTTCGATTGCTATGACTATATCAGCACTGAGCAAGGATATTTATAAGGTAATAGGCACCTGATATGTTTCGACGGAGAATTTCATGAGGTGTCGCGACTTTGAATATTAATTGACTAGTATACTCATCCAGCACAAGGTATTTATACTAAATCATCAACAACAATTCGGTAACAAAAAAACACAGTACGACATACATTATTTTTAACCACAATCGAGTCAAGTATACCAAATAAATCTGATAAGACGTTAATAATTAAGAGAAAGGAGTAGCGTGTGATAAAACGTACGCTGTTTGTACTTGTCGATTAAAGAAAACGACATTATGAATCCAGAACAGCGTAAACACGCTGATCTCCTTTACGCGTTCCACAACGCAACGAAACGCACGCAACGCCTCTCGAGATCTCCAACTTGTCTGATAATCACAGTGTTCGCCTTGTGAAAGAGAGAAGAAAAGATACTTGGCTGTCTATATGCTGCTCGTAGATGGTAATACGTGTAAGCCGAGTTAATATGACGATGGGTGGGTGGTGTGTCGTGAAACGGTTTAAGAACCCTATTCTGCGACGTCTGAGGCTGTGCGAACAAGTAGCTCCTCGTGAATTTTCAAGCGCGAAATACTGATGAAAAACAAACAAAACCAGAATCTAAAAAAATTAAACAAAACAAAGAGTATAATATAAAAAAAGCAAATCAATAGACTTTGCGGGTTGATGAACAATGAATAGAAGTTAGATGCCGTGTACTTAAAGTTGAGTTTAACAACTCCCAACCGCATCAAAAAAGTCTAAAGTCAACTCAACTCAGAAAAATATCCTACACTCACAAATATCTACAAATCAATGTTTCGAATAATACTAAAGCGTCAAATAGGACGGCTTACAGAATACCAAAGTACGCTTTGCAGACGGGAGTTTCATTTAACAACGAGATGCCCTCGTGAAGCGCGAAAAGGAGGTTATAAATTCTTTCAAAGAGAGCGAAGGAACGAGGCAATTCCCTATCGAGATTTAATTCGCCAACTTCTTTTACAACGCGATGTACTTTCGAGTGAACTTAGTCGGCAGCAGATATGTAAACTATTATCTGATCGATACGCGGTAGGAGAATTAGAAGCGTCGGAGTATGAGTTTTATCTAGCGCAGTTCTTTGCGGTTATTCGAACACTGAACGAGAGTCAATACGATGCAAAAGACGCGCCTGAGCTATCAGAGTACATGTCACATTCCCCCACGCAACCGCATTTAGCCACGTACAAAGCAATCAGCGTACAAGACCGTCGTAATCTGCGGAGGATTCTGTCAGATAGTATGCGATGGTGTTTTATCAATTTCGTCGTGCAGCAGCATCATTTGCGACAGATTAATAACCCGATTGAACGGATGGTTTTAGGATCGGGGATTTCGCGCGCGGCGAGTGATGCGTCTGCGAGACAGATTGCGAGTATGACGCATCCTGAGGAAATGTTTCCCGGTGCAAGACAGTTTAAACGAAAGTGGATATTACATGTCGGACCTACGAATAGCGGGAAGACGTATACGGCGCTGCAGAGGCTCGCGAAGGCAGAGTCTGGGATTTACGCTGGTCCGTTGCGGTTACTTGCGCGGGAGATTTACGATCGGTTTACGGCGCAGGGGGTTACGTGTAATTTAGTAACTGGAGAAGAAGTTATTAAGGGTGTTGGTAGCGACGGACGGTTAGCGAGGAAAACGTCGTCGACGGTGGAGATGGTGGATTTGAATACGGTGTATGACGTTGCTGTTATCGACGAGATTCAGATGATTAGTGATCCAGTACGTGGGTGGGCGTGGACAGCAGCGTGTTTAGGTGTTCAAGCGCGGGAGATTCATTTATGCGGCGAAGAGCGAACAGTGGAGTTATTAAAGCGATTAGCGGCAAGTGTGGGAGACGAAGTGGTGGTTAATAGGTATAAACGACTGAGTCCGCTGGAAGTTGAGAATACGTCGCTGGAAGGGAATTTGAAGAGGATTCGAAAGGGAGACGCGATTATTACGTTTAGTCGAGTTTCGATCTTTGCAATGAAGCGGAAGATTGAAGCAGCTACGGGTAAGAAATGCGCGATTATATACGGTGGATTGCCGCCTGAGATTCGAGCGAAGCAAGCGCAGTTGTTTAATGATCCGGATTCGGGCGTTGATATTCTAGTCGCGTCAGATGCGGTTGGGATGGGCTTGAATTTATCGGTAAAACGGATTATTTTCGAGACAGTGACGAAGTTTGATGGTACGGATTTTAAACGGATTGATACGAGTCAAGTTAAGCAGATTGCGGGACGCGCGGGGAGATATAGAGCCGGGAATGAGAATCTAGGTGGAGCGAGTAATGAAGATGAAAGAATTGGATTTGTTACTACGTTAGAGAAAGAGGATTTGGGATATGTACGAAGAGCGCTGGCAAGTACGGCGAATGATATCCAAACGGCAGGGATAATTCCAAGTATGACTACGATTCAACGATTTGCGCAGGATCTTCCTCGAGAGACAAAGTTTAATGAGATTCTAACGCGGTTTTACCACCTTGCGTCGTCGTCGCGGTTGCATTCGCTGTGTTCGCTGTATAACCAGATTGAGGTTGCTACGATGATTGAAGGCGTTAAGCATATGTCGATTAAAGAGCGAAGTCAGATCGTGACTGCGCCGGCGAATGGCAAGGTCGAGCATGTATCTGAAGTGATGCGGAAGTTTGCGACGGCGATAGCGAATGGGTCGCCGATTACGTTGATTGATTTAGGGGAGCACTTTGATTTAGAGGATATCGAGTACGCGGACATTTCGCAGCCAAACACGTTGAAGAAGCTGGAGCAGTTGCATGTAGTTACTACGATTTACTTGTGGCTGTCGTATCGGTTTTCGAACGTGATGTTTGATCGCGAGGGAGCGGCGGCGATGTCGAGTCATATTCAGATGCTGATTGATCGGTGCTTGAATACGATTCAGTTTAAGAGACGGCAGCCGAGGCCGGCGAGGATTGAGCCGGAGGAGGGGGAGATTCGGGAGTTGTTGCATCCTGCGAGGCAATAGTGACGACAGTACGACAGTACGACAGACGAGATATTGCGACAGTGTGTATATAATGTAAATAGTGTATATATGTATATATGTATAAGGATAAGAGTAGTCAGTAAGTGGAGTATATTAGTAAGTGAGGCTCAGGGAAGATAGAGGGCTGTGGAAGTCAGTCAGGCCAGACCACTTTGAGTCGAGGATATGATGGAGAGAACGACGGCGACGAGTGCGACTAAAGAAGCAATTGGTAGGCCACTGATGGAGATATGCGGCGAGTTGCGGAAGAAGGTGGATTGGTTTTTGTCGGAGAAGTGTACGGATGAGGAAGAGCGGCAGACACAGGAGCGCACGCGGGAGTCGTTGGCGGTGATTGAGGAGGCATTGCGGCGGTATTCGTGAGTACCTAATAGTGATTGAGAGGAATAGTAGAGAAGAGGGCTGATGGAGATAGGCTGGATGAATTGGCGATATCGTTTAACGGGGGAAAGGATTGCTTGGTGATGCTGGTGCTGCTGCTGGCGAGCATGTGTCAGGTGAAGACGGCGGAGGAGTTGAAGCGAGGACGGATACAGAGTGTGTATGTGCACAGTGCGAACGCGTTTCCGGAGGTAGATGAGTTTGTGAGTGAATGTGGGGAAGAATACGGGCTGGAGGTGGAGCGGCTTCCAGGACCGATGAAGGAAGCGTTCAGCCGGTTCTTATCGCGGAATACAGGCGTGCGCGCGATCATGGTCGGCACGCGACGGACGGATCCGCACGGTAGCGCACTGACGTATTTCGCGGCGACAGATCACGGGTGGCCGGCGTTTGAGCGCGTGCATCCGGTGCTCGAGTGGGACTACGGCGAGGTGTGGGTGTTTCTACGGCGGCTGGGGATCCGCTATTGTGCGCTGTACGACGCCGGGTATACGTCGCTGGGCGGGACGACGGACACGGAGCCGAATCCTGCGCTGAGGAAGGCGGATGGCGGGTATTTGGCAGCGTATGCGCTTGTCGATGGGCGACTGGAGCGCAGTGGGCGAGATTAGATGAGAGAAGTGATTGAGCTGAGCTGGGTTGAGGAAGTGAAGAGCGAACCGGTTGGGAACCAGTTGGGAACCAGTTGGGAACCAGCTGAAAGAGAACCAGTTGAGAAGGAGGGCAGAACCAGCCACGGGCGGCGCTGTCAGATCTTCCACGGCGCTGTCAAACCGGGTTCGAGACGCACGCCAACGTCGGTTGCGCGCGCCGGTGCAAAGACGTCAGCGGCGAGTACCGATAGTGCATACTGCATACTGCATACTGCATACTACTATTACATACCTATACTTATACATATATATATATATATTTATATAGATATAGATATATTGGTACATGTAGATAGATGGTAGTAAGAGTAGAGTGATTATCAGAGTGATCAGCAGTAGCCGAAAGGAGCAAGCAGGAAGAAGAGAGAAAGGAGAAAAGAGCACAGACCGGCGGAGCAGAAACAGACTTTGGCGCTGAGCCAGAAACGCGAGCACAGAAAAAGACTCCGGGCGCCGCTTTGTTGATAGTTGATAGTTGTGCTATTGTTGTTTGTATCGATACTGTTGTTACTGTGTTAAATACTTATTCTGTTAATAAGAAAAGAAACAAAGATGGCCGCCGTCTCGTCTCTGGCGCGGTCTCCGCACGCGCTGCATCGTCTCCAACCGCAGCAGCAGCGGCAGTACGAACAGCAGCATTATGAACAGCACTATGAACAGCACTATGAACAGCAGCAACAACAGCAACAGCAACAGCAACAGCAACAACAACAGCAACAACAACAACAGCAACAACAATACGAGCAACAACTTCCACCCCTCACAGAAATACTCCCCGAGTTTGTCGCCAAAGAAGAAGCAGAGGACGGAGGCGCCTCATCATCCGCATCGTCAGAATACTACCCAAAACACTACGCCGTCTCGTCGGGTGCTGCTTCCGCGACGACTGCGCTGCCTCTGGCGTACTACGCTGCTCTGCCGCGGTCGGCGCCCGTCTACGCGCCCGAGTACCTGGCCTACTGCGCGCCGGACATGGCCTATCTGCAGGCGGCCGCCTACGTGCCTGTGCCTCATGACCATCAGGCTCAGGCTCAGGCACATCTTCAGCAGCAGCAGCAGCAGCAGCAGCAGTACCAGCCACAGCCGTATCTGCACCGGCCGGCCTCCTTCTCGACGCCGTCCGTGTCTCCGGCGACGTCGACGCCGTCCTCCGTCGCCATCTCGGTCTCGGTATCGCCTGCGTCGGCGTCTGCGTCCACGGCAATGCCCGCCTCGGTAGCAACAGCGTCCGCACACAAACGCCGCCGCGGAAACCTGCCCAAACACGTCACCGACATCCTGCGCGCATGGCTCAACGCCCACGTGCACCACCCGTACCCGACCGAGGACGAGAAGAGCATGCTGATGCGCCAGACCGGTCTCACCATGAACCAGATCTCCAACTGGTTCATCAACGCGCGGCGGCGGCGGCTGCCTGCGCTGCACAAGGAGGCTGCTCAGGCTCAGGCGCAGGCACAGGCACAGGCGCAGGCACAGGCGCAGGCGCAGGCACAGGCACAGTCCCAGACTCACCGGTGATTCTATTCTATTATCCTATTCTATTACTGTTATGTTATCTTATGTGGTCTGCTCTATTGTTTTATTGTTCTATTGTTCTTCTATTGTCCTATTGTTTATGTTGTGTTGTTGTGTTAGGCCGGCGTTGGTTGTACTCTACTCTACCCATCACGTAATCACTGATATCCTTTACTCTTCTCTTCCCTCTTCACCACTCCACTCTGCCATAGAGACTGACATAGACTGCTAAACAGTAGTTATGCCCGCCGCAACGCAGGATCGGCTGCAGCAGCAAGTCTGGTCGGCGCTCGACTGCGGTCTGCTCGACTCGGCCCTGTTTGCCGCCGAACGTCTGCTCGCGCTGTCGTCGTGTAAAGGGCAGCAACACGCCGTCGCGGTCCATCTCGTCGCGCTCTGCCACCTCCGCGCCCACCGCTTCCGCACTGTTCTCGCGCTGACTTCGGCCGCTGACGTCGCCGGTCTTCTTCCCTGCGCCTATCTCCACGCCCTCGCCTGTCTGCAGCTGGGAAAGTACCGACTCGGCTGCCGTGCGCTCGAGCGCGTTCAGGATTCTCACACCAGCGATCTTCTGTCGTCGTCGTCGTCGTCGTCGTCGTCATCGTACTTTGACGCCCGCGCGCTGCCCTCCCGCGCGTCTGTCCTCTGCCTGCTCGGCCATCTCTACCGCCTCTTTGGCGACGCACAGCACGCGGCCGACAGCTACTCCGCCGCCCTCGCCCTCGACCCGCTCCTCTTCGAAGCCGTCGACGGCCTCTGCAAACTCGGCCTCAAACTCAACCTCGACAGCATCTATCCTCCCGAGTCTCTTGACGATCCCAACCCGACCAACCACGACAACGACAACGACAACGACGACGACATCGCAACGCCCTCCCGCAAACGACCCTCCGACCGCCGCAGCTCCCGCCTCGTCTCCCGCTCCCGCCCCCGCCCCAAACACACCTCCCCGGCCTCCATCTACAAACCCATCGCGGCAGGCGTCTACGCGCTCTCCCGCTTCGACTGCGCCTCCGCCCTCTCCGCCTTCGCCTCTCTCCCGCCCTGTCAACAGCAAACCCCCTTCGTCCTCAGCTGCGTCGGCCGCGCCCACTTCGAGTCCGCAAACTACAAAGCCGCCGAACCCGTCTTCGACGCCCTCCGCGCCCTCGACCCCACCCGTCTCCAAGACATGGAAGTCTTCTCGACCCTCCTCTGGCACCTCCGCGCCGACGTGAAACTCTCCTTCCTCGCCCACGAACTCCTCGACCTCGACCGCACCTCCCCGCAAGCATGGATCGCCCTCGGCAACTCCTTCAGTCTCCAGAAAGAGCACGACCAGGCCCTCAAATGCTTCCGGCGCGCATCCCACCTCGACCCTACCTTTGCCTACGCATACACCCTCCAGGGCCACGAGCTCGTCGCAAACGAGGAATACGACTCGGCGCAAACAGCCTTCCGTCTCGCCATGCGCTCCGACTGGCGCCACTACAACGCTTGGTACGGCATCGCCATGCTCTTCCTCAAAACCGGCAAACTCGACCTCGCCGAACACCACTTCCGCCAAGCAGCAATCATAAACCCGCAAAATTCCGTACTCATCTCCTGCATCGGCATGGTCCTCGAGCGCCTCAACAGACCAGACGAAGCGCTCGCCCAATACAACGCCGCCATCTCTCTCCAACCCACCAGCGCCATGCCGCGTTTCAAAAAAGCGCGTCTATTAATGTCTTTAGGAAACTACAGCGCCTGTCTATCCGAACTCGAACTCGTAAAGGATCTAGCACCTGACGAATCATCAGTGCATTACCTCCTCGGACGTCTCTATAAAGCTCAGGGTGATAAGCAAACTGCAATTAAACATTTCACGGCGGCCTTGAATTTAGATCCAAAGGCGAGTCATGTTATTAAAGAGGCTATCGAGGGTTTGGAGACTGATTCGGATTAATTCTTTTTTTGTATCTTTAGGCGTCTGTTGGCTTTTACTTGTTTACTTGTTTACTTGTTTACTTGTTTACTTGTTTACTTGTTTACTTGTTTACTTGTTTACTTGTTTACTTGTTTACTTGGGTTTGTATAGTTTGCATTTAGTTGTATTAAAGTTGTATTCTCTTTCTGCATTAGTGAAGTAAAGTGATTTATTATGTTTGTACAATGTATGAATTTCGTACAGTAACTGAGACAAGTTATTTTTACGACTACAGATTGTCTTTTTGGATAACGTACATATAAGACGAGCGCGCCGCTTCGAAATGCGCGTCTTTTCTACCTTCTTATACCTTTAAACTGCCACAAATAAATCACTCTACCTTATCGTATAAAAGCAAGGGTAAGAAAACTTGGAATTAAGTCTACGGCCTGCTGCTGAAATATAAAACGTGCCTTGTCAAATCTTGTGATGGATACGCGATGGAACTCATTCAAGATATGTTACCATCTTCAATTCGAGAACACTGATAGTTGTAACGAAGGAATCTAATGTTAGTGAGGTGCTTAAATTACTTACTCAGACAATTCTTTTCAAGTTGCGTGACGTGGAAGCAATAATCAATTTTTTCACTCCATGAACGCGAAGCGCGTTGGCCAGTTGGCTTGCACCTAGGCATCCAACTTTATAATACTCTTTCTCAACCTTAAAACTAAATTTTTCTTAGAGATGCTATTACCAGCGCGCAAAAATTGAGGATTTTAAAGTATTTTGAACATGTAAAGCGATTATCATAAATTCTATGCTGCTTTCTACAGTACTCAATTTTATTGGATTCCACAGATACCGTAAAAACACGATAGAAGTTAATTTTCATTCGGATTTAGTTTGTATTTGTCTTTACAGTATTAAAAATCTATCATTGACAACCATGCATTGCATTTGATATACTTGAGGAAGGCATAAATTTTAACCTGGCATCAATAGTTTTTTTTTACTAAAAACCGGATATGGTGGTCTTTGTAAGGCCAATGAGCATTGCAATAAATTTCCTAAAATTGAAAAAAAAAAGATGATGTGTTTTCAGTGAAGTAACTCTGCAACGAAACAGATCGTATTTAATCTTTTGATGGCAAAAAAATCGAGTTTGAATAGAAGATCAAACCAGGAAAGACAACGGCGTTGGTGGTTGGTTCTACTTGGAGTGGGACCCAGCCATGAGCACAAGTCTTGTTACAGATGCAAGAAAGGTTGGTGGACATAGCGTGATGAAAATAATCTATTTGGAAAGTACAGATTTATTAAATTTTAATCTACTTCCAGTAACTGTAATTTGGATTGTTAAGTGTTATTCGCTAATTGTGGGTAGAAAGCGGCGCGCACTCGCCTTACTGGAACGCTAGCTTTACATTCACGTATCAGTTAGAGCTTCTAAAGCTACGCATAAGGTTTTGTGGATAAGTTTCTGAAGGAGCAACGAAGAAATATGAAGCCTCTGAACGTATAGCTCGCCGACGACGTGCCGGCATCTCTCACGAAGCAAAACTGTGCCCAAGTCAAGACGCCCTACAGATCTACACAAAGGGTTTGTTGTTTAGTATTTAATTGGCTTCAAAACGCAAGCTTTTTAATGTAAAGTGGATAATTTAGAGGATATGGTGACGCGATATTTTGAACATACAACGTGTCCGCTGTTGGCAGTCGATGGTCATCTGAGTTTGTTGCTTAACATCAAGAGCTCCAAATTCAGATTGACTTAAAGTAAAATTACTAAAAAAAGTCAAGCGTAAAAATATCAAGCGTATCTCTGAGTGGTGCGACCTGGTTTTGCGGACTAAAAATGAGTACAGTATACTCGATTTAAGACATGGACTTCAGAGAAGCTTCAAAAGCGAAATGAGATGAATTTATAGTCAAAATTAATGAATTTCTGAATTGCCAGTCTTTCAGATCAATTTCTAGCAAAAATTAATAAAATTAGCGATGATGTGGAAATATTGACTGAAACAACTAATTTGGCATCTATTCAAAAGGCTCATTTAGAGGTGGAGATTATTTCTACGATGAGTTTAGTCAGGCTGCCATCAAGCGTCCTATAGTTAAACAAGACGCCTAGAGCATATAAAAACATTAACTAAACAAGATAAAGTAGTTATAACTAGATAAAAACAGGGAGATGGTGTGAGAATCAACGGGATGTCGGTTCATCACGAAGTAGTCAGGCAGGTTTAAGGCGCTGTTACAGATGTGACAACCCTGAAAATATAACCAGAGCCTAACTACCATATACATTACGGTCAGATTTACAATACCGTGATATAAGTTTTGTAGATTAGAGAGTTTTATAAACTTAAGAATAGAGATGGTTGTTACAATGGCGTTGGGAAGTTGCGACGCTCACTGACATGCGACGCTCACCCTACACTCACGTTACTCTTTTCTAGATGAAAAGTTGAATCAAGAGGTTACTTAAACGGATTTAGTTTGATTTAGTTCAATTTAATCTCTCAATCAAATTGCGTGCTGTATTTCAAATATTGCTTAGTGCAAAAAGTAAAAATGTAGAAGTGTATTTGTGCATATTTGTGCATATTTGCCATTATTTTCAATGTGCAAATAACTAGTTATTGTCTTGCAGACAAAATTCATTTTTTAGACGATTATTTTTTATTAATTAACGTGATATGTACAGTGAGCGTCGCAAGTCTCTCATATATCATCACAACAGTGTTATTTTTAACTAGTATAAATTCTACAATTTACACGGAATGTACCAGAATTTGATAAATTTAACTGATTTAAAACATGTAGACAGGTTTTGATATTATGTCCAGAGTATTTAGCAATGTGACACTCACCCTAAACTCACATTAGTTAGCTCTTTTTCAATTGTTCCATTTTTTTTTTCATTTTTTCTCGATGTGATTTGAGAGTAGTTGTTGACAGTTACATAGACCTACAAAAGACGATAACTACACATCGTCAATCTATAAAGTAAAAGCTAAAAACGTAAAGTTGACAATAAACATGTACCTAATGACAGAAATGACAGCTTTTGTATTGTTAATAGTATTTTGCTTTTTGCTTTTCTCTTGATTTTGCTTTGTTTAGTGATAGTAAGGTGAATGTGGTGAGAAAAATATGGTAGGAGATTGACTTGATGCTTTGTAAATGGTATATTGCTAGGTGAGTACATGATGTTTATATAAAATGAGTGAAATGCATGCAAATGTACATTATAAAACAATCAGATTTACAAAGCTTTAAAAGATTCAGAGCCATTATAAACAGAAAGCAATGACTTTACTCTTACTAAATCCCAAATTCTCTCGTAGGACAGACAGACAACATCCAAAGCAGTTTGAAGCCTTTGACCATTAAATCAAAAGCTAGCGTAACTAGTCCTTATATCAACTTTTTAAAATATGGTTAAAAAAATTATGGGCTTGCTGTTTAAATAATCACTTCTGGATACTAAAGTACAACAAAATCAATGGAAGTCACTATTACTGTACTCAAAGACAAACCTGTTCTTTTTCTGTTGCGACAGTGTCTTTAAGGAATCCCGTAAAGGAATTATAACACCAACGGCCTACAGCATCAGCTAGTCAAATTGCCTTAAAAATGATCAAACCTCGTCGTAAGTATTTGTTTGAAAAGAAAGTCATTCTACTTATTGATATCTATATAGACTGCTCAAATGTTCCTCGACAACGTTATCAAGCTACTTTGATGAAAAGCGGTTCTTTCTAAAGGTAGTGCTGTGTAATGAAAGGTGGATTTTACAGGGTTGTTTGTACATAGTAAAGTACTTCAAAAAAAGAGTGTCAAGCACGATTAGCATGTTTTAAATCTGTTTAATTTCTTTTACTATTTTGATGGCGATAGGCAAAGTGTCCCATTTTCTCGCGTCTGCCTATCCCCATTCTTTTTTCAAAAAATCATCGCTTCTACTGTATTATATAACCGCTTTCTAAACTGTTGAAAATGTTCGTTTTTAAACTGACTACCGTTTTTTTTTTGATTCTTTCAGTTAAAGGTATTTTGGATGTGAAAAGTAATTGGAGCTTGCAAAAAACGACACAATTCGCCGATATTTTCTACTTTGCTTTGTCTTTCTGCACTTTTTTTTGTTTGGTTACTTGTAAGACTTTAAAAAGCGCTGTTTTGCTGTTGACTCAGTTAAAATAGATAAATAAAGATAGTACGCATTCATATTCTACAATGAAAAAAGTACTTCCAAAAGAGCTATATGCAAAAAAGTCGTCGCTTCATTCGTGTACATTATTAAACGATAGGGTTTAGATTGACCAAAACGCTACTAGTTGAACCCTACTTACGAGATCCCTATTAACGTTTTCAATGAAATTGCATGCAATAAGCATTATAAATTGGCAGAAAATAGTTCTTCTATTTTTGTCTATACAGTAAAATTTAAGCATCAGCCCAATTAGATTGAGTTCCAATATATCTTTTTGCCTATCGAGTCAACGTTTCCGCAAGTGCTAGAGAGATCTTGCTCGTTGTTCCAAACCCATCCTCTACTTTTAGTTTTTGAGCTACTTTAATGCACTTGTAAAAATTACCTATATAGAAACCTATGATTAAATCAAACAATTAAAATCAATCTTCAAATGTGAATAAATCTTTCCTTGTACAAAACCCTTACGAGATTACACTAACGGCGTTTTTGATAATTTCCAAATTTTATTGCATATCAGAAATTGACAAAATCCAATAATTTCGGATTAGTCAATAATGGAACATCAGCCAAATGACGCCGAAATTACGCAGAATGAGGTGAATTCTACGCCCTCTGCTACTGTTGTTGAAAATGGTAAAGAGGCAAACGAGATACCCACACAATCACAATCAGCAGCGCTTTCGAGCTTTGAGCTCGCGTTAGCTAATCCTGAGCAGACAGTGCACTATGAATCCGATGATGATGATCATAATACTGAACTTGCCCCAGAGAAGAAAGATAATCAAGACGATGCGGCGACTAAGTCCGATGGCGGGTCTGAGACTAGTGCGCCTGCTGCTACCCATCCTTTTTTGCTCGAAGAAGCGGAAGAGGGAGAGTGTAATGATAGTGAAGATGAACAGAACAGCGCCCCCAGTATAGGTGAGCCGACAACTGCTGGTGAAAGCAGTTTAGAAGCCCGAAAGGATGGCGCAAGCAGCAATAAGTCTGATAACGATGATGAAGACGAAGAGTATAATCCAGCGCTTCCTGAGATTCTCACAGACAAAAAAAAGCACGACTCTGAATCTTCTGATAGTTCTTCATCTGATGACTCTGATAGTGACGATGACGAAGAGGAAGAGGGAGAGCTTAATGAATCTGTCGCAGGCAGTCCAGGCGGCGCTGTTGATGATGAATTTGAAGAAGGTGATTCTGGTCCATTGAAGACCAGAAATGAAATTCTAGACGAGCCAGTCAGGCCCATCGATGTAGAGATCGGGCCTGACGAGAAGATTGAAAGGCTCGGCGCGATTGAGCGTATCGTAGGAAAAACTGTCATCGTGAATGCTTTCACGACAGGTGAGTATCAAGTTCTTGACCAAGACTCGGTACTCGTTTTTGCTGATCGTAAACCATTTGGAAGGGTGAGTTTTAGCTATGAGCTTATTGTGATTCAAGTATACTGACCAATCTTGAAGGTGCATGAAACACTGGGCCCTGTCCAAAAACCTATGTATACTGTTAAATTTGCTACAGATGCCGAAGCGGCAGAATACTGGTCAGCCGTAGGAAAAGAGGTTTATTATGTACCCCGATATAGTAATTTTGTCTACACGATGGAAATCAAAAAGATTAAAGGTAGCGACGCGAGTAATTGGAACGACGAGGAAGTCGATGAAAACGAACAAGAGTTTTCTGATGACGAAGCTGAAATGGAGCATAAGCGAAAACTAAAACAAAAAGATAAGAAAAAGAAAGAGAACGGGAAACCTGATTCGACGCGAAATGTTGGCGCTCGACGAGGCGCTCCAAGACCATCAGATTCAGGAGTCTCTTTTGGTGATTTGGCTGGTGAAGACGTGGCTTTCCTTAATCAAATCGCGGATGAAGTTGCCAACAAGCGAAAACGAGAGGAAGGTGAAGTTGACGAAGATGAGGAAGATGATGCATATGAACCTGAATACCCTGAAGTTCCTGCAAAACAGAGCGCTGGAATTGTAGGCGCTTCAGTTAATGCCACGACGAAAAAAGACACAGTGATTGATGCTGATGAAGAACCATACCATACTTTGACACGACCTTCAAACTTGCTTTCTGGCAACCCACCTCCTCCGCCTCCTCCTGCTTCTTCTGTACGCGAGACACCAAATCGACGAGAAGGACGTGCAGAACTTGCATCACCTGGCGCACGAAGTCTGAACGAAGAAGGAGATGCAGACCATTACGAGTTGACGCATAGTCAGAAGCGTCGAATGCGAAGAAAACGAAAAGAGGAGCGTGGGCGATTTGGAGAGCGGGTGGAAGAAAGACCCAGGTGGGGAGATAAAGGAAGAGAGGAAAACTTTCGGAGAGGAAACTATGAACCCGATGACCGGTATGGAGGCAGAACACAAGGTTATAGAGACGAGCGATATCAAGGAGGAAATCAATACGACTCGCGACCGGATTATTCGACTCCGCCATATGCCGTCCCGCCCTATTATGGACAGCCAGCGCAATCTGTTCCTCCGATACCATTGCAAAGCCAGTTGCCAAATTTTGCACAGCTACCTCCAGGAGCACACATCAATCCTGCGTTCGTTTCTCAGCTTCAGCAAGCTCCTGCACCATTGCAAGTGCCTCCACCTATACAGCCTGTTCCACTACAGCCACCGCCAATGCAACCGGCATACAATCCATACCAAGGACAACAACCTCAACAACAACAGCAGCAAACGCAAGCTTATTTGAATATGTTGCAAGCACAACTTCGACAACAATTGCTGACAAGGGGAGTACCGCCTGTGCAATCACAGGCACCTGCGATACCAGTAGCCCCCCCACCAGTCCCACAACCACAGCCGCCAATGCAACTACAGGTAGAGCCGCAACCACAACCAAATTACCAGAACCAGACGCAAGCACAGTTACAACAGCAACTACAGGCATTATTGCATCAAATGCAAGTAAATGCTACTCAGGGTGGACAAAACACTCAGGGTGCGCAGCAAGGACAAGTGGGCGGAGTACCGCCTGTCGGTACAGGTGGAGAGGATGCGTTTGCGCAAGCGCGATATCAACTAAATATGCTGAATGTTTTTGGAAACGCTGCACAGCCACGACCAGGGCAGGGACAGGGACAAGGAGGAAGGCCAGGAGATGGCCCAGCTCAGTATTAGCTATTATAGGAGTACAAGATTTAAAGATAGTGTAGTAATCTATTAAGAATACCAATTGGGTCACATTTGAAGGAGTGGCAAAGGTTTGCGAAGCATTTGCTGATATACTTGTCCCTATCTCTGGTTTTTTAGCCATTGTCGTGATTCTTATCCGATATAAACCAAGTATGGTTGGCATTGTACTTTGGTTTTTTGTCTGTTCGCTGCAAATACTGTACGCTAATTATTTTCAGTTTGAACCCGCGCGGCATGAGATAATGACCAATGCGATTCTTCCCATCATGAATCTGATCTAGTCATCGTTTTCAAGCGCATAGTTACTTTTTAGAACCGCTCATCTTCCCTTACGGACTAAGGAACGTGGATAATACCTTTTGATGGTTGTTTTTGATGCTGCGGCGCGGGAAAAAGATTCTATGCGGCTTAGGTCTGTCGTAAACATTACACACACATTCGGTGGATACGAACTGACAATGTAGTCCTGCTAGTCTAACCTGGAACACCTTATTGATTTAACGCGGCTACATAAAATAAAAGATAAAGTACGAAGCTAAGATTGCGGGTATTACTCGCATTTCATTATCATACACACTACATTATCGTTATACTTACGATTGAAGGAGGATCTTCCGGCTTGTCATGCCTATCTGTCTTCAACGCCTCTATACGCTTGACAACATCCATTCCGGTGACAACTCTTCCGAAAATTGTGTGTTTGTCATCCAACCATGGCTAGAATACCGTTAGCGAATCACATTCTAGGGTACAGTCAAATAACTTACAGTCTTTTCGGTTGTGATGAAAAATTGCGAACCATTAGTACTTGGTCCTGCATTTGCCATACTGACTGTAAACGGTCGATCGTGTCGTACTTCTTTGGAAAATTCGTCTTTAAATCCTTTGCCCCAAATACTTTCACCACCGGTACCATCCCCCAGCGGATCACCACCTTGAATCATGAACTTCTTGATAACACGGTGAAAAATTGTACTGTCGTAATATCCTTTCTTCGCAAGTGTTACAAAATTCTCCACTGCAAGCGGTGCCTGCTCGGCGTATAACCGCATTTGTATGTCGCCAAGAGTCGTGTGAAGAGTTGCACCGGTCGCAGACAATGCTGAGGATTTAGCTGTTGATGCACCTTTAGCGTCCAGTTTTGCAATTGGCTTTTCATTGTAAACGTCGCGTGAGCTCTTTATCGAAGCACTGTACTTATTAGTCGAAGCTGGATGACCGCAAAAATAACTTACAAGTCGCCGTTACTGTTTGTAAACATATAGAATCTCTTCTTTTCACTTCCAGTCAAAAATAGCGTAGGATCAGTCTCTAAGCTAGCATTGACAAGCGCATTATCGGACGCCGCCATTTCGAGAGTAACAACGTCCTTTCTGTCAGGCGCACCTTGATACACTGAAACATTGAGAAAGCGAATAGCATCTTCCGTACCTAACAATCTCGCACATCGATTTGTTACAGTGTTGAGGATTTTGACTCCTAGATATGTGGCATAAATAATAAACTTCCCACTTTCGTCAAATATGACGTTTGAATATGATTTTAATTCGCCGTTGCTCTCTATTTCTTTTTCAATAGCCATGCGCTTACCAAACTCAATATCGTCAAGTTTCTTGATTGTCGTACCGGCTTGGTGCATATCTGTAGCGACCTGAATGCTTTCGTCATATTTTCTGTGCAGTTTTCCAGTTTTAAAATCAAAAATGCGGATTTGTCGGTCTGGTAAAGAAAATGTGACAAATTTATCGCCAGAAGGTGAAAACACTAATGATGTAGGAAGACATTGATGTTTTCTAAATTCGTATAAATCGGTAGTGCTTTTATATTCGAATTTGACAGAGTCTGGTTGTTCAAATGAGCCTTCAGGAACCCAGTATTCAACCATACCGCCTGTATCAACTGATATAGCGCAATTATCGTGAGCATTGAAACCGAGCACACTAACAGGGTTTTTGTGAAGTTCAGGAAGAACATGAATAGCTTCCTGTGAATCGGATCGAGCATCGTAAATAAATATTCGAGAGGAAGCTTTATCAGCTCTGTGATGGTCAGATGTGATTTACAGGTCAAAAAGGCGAACTCACACTGCAATACGGCCGTCTGCTTGACCTTTCTTCTGTAGCCAAGAAAGACAGCCGGGTATGTAACCAAGAGTAAAAATGTTGATCATGTCAAAATTAATGACATCGAAAACTTTCATTGAACCATCATTGCCAACAGTCGCAAATAGCTTTCCGTCATTCGAGAGTTCACCAGCAACAACATTGCCCGAATGAGCCTGAAACTGCTTTACAAACTCAATACCATGTGCGCGTTTCTTCCAAAACTTCAGGATACCGTCGATAGATAATGTCAAGATAAAATTTGTCTGCGTAGATACTCGAGTAAGTATTACAGTATCTCGATGCATATAAGACTTGGTATATCGTTCGAATGATGGGAGACCTTGCAGATAGGCTTGCTCATGTTTCAATACTTTCGAATTAGTCTAGCTCAATTTAAATTGTAGTGTGTGGTCTTACTTCGTCGCTTTTTCCGAGGACTCGCAGCTGCACTAGGTAAACTCGGTCCAAATCCATCATCGCTGGATTCTGAATCTAGTGATGTTATAGCAATTGCCGTGATAAGAGAACTATTTTTGTACCTTGGTCACCTTCAACAATTCGCTTTTTAGATTCATCGCCAGTAGAGGTATCAGTAGTCACCATATTGAACAGCTTCAGTACTGTCAAAAAATCAAAATGTCCCTGTGTGTACCTTACACTCTCGGAAAAGTATAACTGTCTTGTCGCTTGCAAATATTTGCTGTTGTCATTACCCTATGCCGAATAATTCAATTAGAATTCTAAATTGAGAAATTCAACAAACGCCAAAAACCGAACAATCCTGACGAAAGAAAACGGTGAGACAACTAACCGAGCCAAAGTTCTGACCTCCGCGTTTCAAATCCGAAAGTAGCTGCTATACAGGATTTCGGACCCTAAGCCTATGGTGTATAGTTTTGATGGGTAAACAGTATGACGTATGCGAGTAAATGACCAAAAAATACAAGGTCCAGCGTAACAATTATTGGAAACTGAAGAGATGTCTCAAACTGTAAACTATCTACAGAAATAATTATCAAGCAAATGCTGAAACGAACGGCACAGAGTTTTTCTACTATATACGCGAACAAAATATTCGCTTGGGTAAGCTCTAAAAAACATACGTCACTTGCCCCAAACGAAAAAGAAGTTCCGAGACATCTGCAATCAAATAATATGCTCACCAGGTTCGTATGAATAAAAAAAAGCAACGTAGAGGAACTATTCAAGACCCGTATATACTATTCTGTGTTATGCATCCTGGTCAGTGATATACAGATATTTTTTTTTTTGATATTCACTAACGTACTTTATCAGTCAGCGGCTGATATCAGTCAGCGGCGGATTTCCTTAAACAGCAACCACATAATCTATTCTTTTCTTACAACAACACATTCAGTTAAATAATAATTACCAGAGGTTGAAAATGTAAGCTAATCTGTATTATTTAGATACATTAATCAATAGTTCTTTGCTGGTCTGTGGATACTACATTGCCTTTAAGATGTCTTTGCTCCGGCTGATAAATTCCCTTTCTTCGTAGATTCAAACCTCCAACTATCTTATATATTACTTTTTATTTAACAAAACTTAGACTATAGTAAGAGCAGATGTGCAGCACACTTTTTTTTATGTTTTTCTCCGCATATCAACCCATATGGTGCTTCAAGCTTGTCCAAAGTATTGAAAATTAGATCATTGAAAAGTCTGAATTTACATGCAAATGCCTATGTACCCATCAACGATTTCTTAATCGCAGTTGAAAACATAAAATAAATGACTCTTAAAATAAAATACAATAATATTTACAATGTTTTCTGTTTGGAAGCCAATTACTTTTATATTGATAGCTGTTCATGACTGCCATGGCTCAAATGTGGGGCAGCAACAGGTAAAGAAGCTCTCACACCCACATCAAGCTTCTACATGACATAAATTTAATTCTATAAACAGTCCATGCATCAAAAAAACTGATTGTGCTAAATTCAAGTCTACTGGTTAGCCGGTTACTATTTTATGCACAATGATTACCGAATGAGGTTTTTCCGTGATCTCGTAGTAAAAGATGAATCGTTTTGTCAACACCAGCAATTTTCTAGAAAGAAATCACTAGAATACTAAATTTATGCGTACTGAAAACTCATTTTTTGGTGATTTGATTGTGTTTTGTGCTTTTTTGGTAGAGTAAGCTGGCTTTGTGGCCAGTCATTTTGTCTCTGGCGGGTAGATCCACAAAAAAGTCTCGCTGTCAGCTCTACAGCTCATCTTTTTGAACACCTCGCATACTAAAAAAA
>JAJLXV010000065.1:0-73071 GCA_030571435.1 Myxozyma mucilagina
CCTATGCCTTGACGCAGCGTTTCACTAGGGGCGGTAGGTCATGAGTCTTGCACATCTACAGTAGCGCTGCCATAGTCCCAGTCCTTCCTGCGGGCGCGTGTTACGGTGTTAGCCTTTATGGTCATGTGTGGAAGCAAAGTTTATGGTGAGATGTTGTTCGTTTGAGCACGTGTATGCCAGGCCGACCTTTAGTTCGGTTTGGATGGGTGGTAGGTATCGGTGAAAGAGACTGACAACGATAGCCAGACCAGCAGACAAAGACACAGCTCATTAAACATGTTCGTAAAACATATGATGATGTGAAGCCTGACTAACCTGACATGATAGACACTTGCACACTCGAACGATACATCGATTACTATTACTTGGTTTGCGATCGCTTCACTCTGATTCACACTACACGTGCAAAATACAGAGATACGACAACCTGCTGCTGCAATACTGATTCGCTGGTCTGACTGAACGTTACATGAAGGGATATGGGATGGATGATGGTGGTGATGATGATGATTTTGGTGGATATTGATTCATCAGGCTGGTTTCATTTCAATACTTGATTAAATTATTTTGTACTTCTTAAACTACTTAATGTGCACTGTAGGAATCTAAGCTCTTGATCTAGATGTTTATTATTAAACTCTTCCCTTGAAGTAGTCATAGATCGACTGGCAAGCTCGTGTGTGCTGTACTTGCTGCGTATTACGTGCGGGTCGAACGTATCGACGCTATACTTCCATTTCCATGCTGCTTGACACCTCTTAAAACGCATCGCTTATGTATCTGATCATGCAATCTGCGTCATTGCCTTGTATCACTTTATAGCAAGTTTGTTGACACATGATGATGATTATGATGCTTTTATTTAGCGCCTACAAAGCTTATTGACACCAGAAGTGGTATACGTCATCTTTCAAAGTTCCTCCTGCGCTTCGGCGGTGCCAGTTCTTGGGAACGGATACATCAACGTAGTTACAACTTGGTATCTCCTCTGCTTTTATCTTGCAAAGTCATCTTTAAATATGAATATGAGTAAAAGTGAGTAGGAACAGTACTTTTCAACCAAATTAGTGTACCGTCTTTAACATACGCTTCCTTTACATCTACAGAAAATAGTGCACACTGTCTTAAAGGGGCACTTCGCAAAGTGATTCTCAAACTCCTTCAGCTTCTCAAGTTACAAAACATATAAAAATCATTAAATTATACTCAATTAAACGGGAATTAAAATCATGTACAAAAAGAAAATAAAAATATAAAAACAAAACTTTCTAGATTAAATCATCTCTACTCCTCCAAGTAAGCAACAACATCTCCCGCCTCAACAAAGTCACCGCTACGGTGAACAATCTTGACAACCTTTCCAGCACTTGGTGCGTTAACTACCATCTCAGTCTTCATGGCCTCGACAACGATAATTCCGTCTCCCTTCTTGACGACATCACCGACCTTCACCAAGTCCTTCCAGAATCGACCAGCAACTTCACCATAAACAGGGACAGCGCTGTCTGAAATCTCAGTCACGTCATCTTCACGCTCAGCCTCGGTAGCCTGGAGCTCAGCGTTGGAAACTTGAATCAACTTCGCAATCTCCTCAGTGCCTTCACGCTGCTTGCGAGCATACTCCATAAGCTCCTCACTGTGCTCGCTCAACCATTTGCTATATTCGCCATAGTCAAACACGCCATCCTGAATATCAATCTTGAAACGACCGTGGTTGACCTCATCCGTAATAGCGGCAAGCTCCTCCTCAGAAACAGGGTAGTACTCAACACGATCATAGATATCAAGCAACCAAGGTCTATCTTGCTGACCAAGAGTCAACTTGTCCCAGATAGGAATGGTACGACCAACAAGCTGGTATCCACCGGGTGAGTCCATAGTGTAAATACACATGTACATACCACCAATACCGACGGTACCATTGGGAGTGAAAGTACGCGACGGGTTGTACTTAGTTCCGAGCAAGCGGTGACGAGGATCAAGAGGAACAGCGCATGGTGCACCCAAGAAGACATCACCTAATCCAAGAACAAGGAACTTAGCGTCGTAAAGAATCTGTCGAACAATGTCACGGTCATCGAGGTGGTTGACTTGCTGTAAGAAATCAACGTTGTTAGGAAGCCAAGGAGCAGCGTTACGGATAGTCTCGCGGTATCTGTCAACAGCAGCCAAAGTGGCGGAGTCCTCAAAAGCAAGCGGAAGGCGAATGATACGCGAAGGAACTTGCCAGTTGTCAGACAAAATGAACTCGGATTCGTATGAAGTAAGAGTCTTAAGAAGCTCAGACTGTGTAGTCTCCAAGCCGTTGTACTGAATCAAAACAGATCGAACACCGGGAGACATCTCGACAATTCCCTTGGTCTTACGCTCCTTAACCATCTCTGAGAGCTGGTAAACACGGTAGGAGAGACGCAAGTCGAGAATGTTCTCACCGTACTCAACGAGAACGTAACGGTCACCGGCCTGACGGTAGACGACCTTCGGGTTGGTCGAAGTCTCAGCAGCCTCGAAAAGGATAGGATTCTGAAGAGGATAAGTCTTGGGCTTCTCGCTGACAACGCCAGTTCCCTGAGATAAATTAGTAAACTGCATATAAAATAAATAAATATGGAAAAACATACAGAAGCAGCGTTTGAATCTTGCGCCTTCTTGAGCTCAATGGCTTCATCGAAAGTAATGAGCGAGAATTGAATCAAATCACCAGGCTTCAACTGTCCGACCTTCCACATCTCAGCTTCGGCGACAGTGACAGGGCAAACGAAACCTCCAAGCGAGGGACCGTCACAAGTGAGAATAACAGGTTCATCACCCGTGAAGTTTATGGCTCCCAGAGCGTAAACACAGTCGTGAATGTTCGAAGGGTGGAGACCGGCTTCGCCACCATCAGCGCGAGCCCACTCAGGCTTAGGACCAATCAAACGGATACCGAAACGGTTGGAGTTGTAGTGAACCTTCCATTCCGAAGCCAAAAACTCGTCAATAGCCTTCTGGGTGAAAAAGTCAGGAGCACCATGAGGACCAGAAAGAACGCCAATGTTCCAGACCTTGGGGTAAGAGGGAATAAGTGACTTCTCAATAGCTTTGGGCTCGGCTATAGGTGCAGGGATGGTGCAAGACTTGAGGGTAGCGTCACCAATGAAAACAACGTCACCAAACTTAAGCACACGACCATTGTAACCTCCCATGTTTCCGAGAGCAAAAGTAGAGCGCGAACCCAAGTACTCAGGAACATCAAGACCACCACGGATACCAATGTAGCAGCGAGCACCAGTAAGGATCTTTCCAACAACAAGACTCTGACCTCTCTTCACAGTGACAGGTTCCCACATAGCAATCTCTTCGCCATCAAGAGTAGGTTTAGCGGAACCACCGGTGATGGCAATAACAGTATCAGCGTGGAACTTGATCGAGGGACCAGTGAGAGTGCACTCAATAGCAGGAGCTTGCTCATGGTTACCAACAGCAGTGTTAGCAAGACGGAAAGCATAGTCGTCCATGGGTCCAGAAGGAGGAACACCAATCTTCCACAGCTTAATACGACCGGGGTAATCCTGAACAGTAGTGTAGGATCCAGGGGCCAAAAGCTCGATAGCGCCGGCGTTGTATTTCCATGAATCAAGAAGTCTGGTAGAAACAGCGCCAGTGGCAAAGAGCTCTGATTTAGCGATAGATCTGAGGTAGTCAATGTTGGTGACAATTCCAGAAACAACAGTTGTCTCCAAAGCCTCAATAAGTTTCTCAAGAGCCTCAGCACGATCCTTTCCGTGAACAATAATCTTAGCAAGTAAAGGATCAAAGGAAGTAGAGACTTCAGTTCCCTTAGCAACCCAGGTGTCAACACGAATGTTTTCTGGGAACTTGACCTCCAAAAGCTGTCCAGGCGAAGGCAAAAAGTCCTTGACCGGGTTCTCAGCGTAAAGACGAGCCTCCATCGAAGCACCAGTCAATTTCAATTTAGCAGGGTCGAAAGAGGGCGCCATGTTAGCAGCGATCAACAACATCCACTCAACCAAATCCAAACCAGTAGTCATCTCAGTAACAGGATGCTCAACCTGAAGACGGGTGTTGACTTCCAAAAAGTAGAACTCGTCTCTCTGGGAATCATAAATGTACTCAATAGTTCCAGCGCACTTGTATTTCATAGTACGAACCAAACTCTCAGCAGCTTCCTCCATCTTGATGCGAGTGGCCTCCGGCAAGTTAGGGGCGGGAGTCTCTTCAATAATCTTCTGGTTACGGCGCTGTAACGAGCAATCTCTCTCACCCAAAGCGATAGCCTGTCCGAAACCGTCACCGAAAACCTGAACCTCAACGTGACGAGAGTTCTCAACATATCTCTCCAAAAAGACACCGGAGTCGTTGAAGTAAGATTGTCCAAGACGACGAACAGTGTCATAAGCCTTTCTCAAGTCTTCGGCACTCTCACATCTCTGTAAACCAATACCACCACCACCGGCGGTACTCTTAAGCATGACTGGGTAACCGATGCGGTCACCAGCCTCGATAGCTTCCTCAACAGTCTCAAGAAGTCCAGTTCCTGGAACGAGAGGAACATTAGCCTTCTTCGCGATCTCACGAGCAGAGTGCTTCAATCCAAGAAGACGGATAGACTCGGCAGAGGGACCAACAAAAACAATGTTCTCCTTCTCGCAAGCCTCAGCGAAATCAGCGTTCTCGGACAAGAAACCGTATCCTGGAATAATGGCTTGCGCACCAGTCGATTTAGCAGCGGCGATGATCTTGTCGATACGGAGGTAAGTCTCGGCAGCAGAGTCACCCTCAAGCGAAACAGCATCATCAGCGTTCAAAACGTGAGGAGCAAATCGGTCACCCTCAGAGAAAACAGCGACGGACTTGATTCCGAGCTTCTTCAAAGTCTTGACAATACGAACAGCAATCTCTCCACGGTTCGCAACCAAAACAGTGTCAAAAGGCTTCTTAGGAGTAGTAGCCGCATTGAGCTCTTTGATGTATCCTCTCCATCCGCCGTATTTGGTGACGTCCTTTGCGCCCTCAAATCCAGCTTCCTCGCAAACAAATCCTTTAACCCAGTGGCCGTTTTCAAGCTCGACCGATCCAATGGCAAGGGGAGGAGGAACCTGAGCAATGAAAGCACCAAAGTGCTCAGAAGGAATGTTGTAAACTTCAAGCTCAATCTTCTCTCCAACAAGACTGTCATGCTCAGGAAGAATACGACGAAGACCGGGCTTAGGAGGTGTAGTGTTGGAAAGGTGGTATAAACGGTAGTCTGGCGATGTCGATGTCTTGTAAGCTAAAGTCGCGTTAAGCTCCGTAAGCTGCCAGTTGAGAGGTAATCCAGAAAGGTGAGCACCAACGACGGCAAGTTCCATGAAACCCTTGGTCTTGGGAACCTTAGGAATACTGGCAATCATTTTATCGTCGACACCAGGCTTAGTGTAAATCTCAGTGTTGGCGATACGACGAGGTGCAACGGACAAAAACTTCTCAGCGAGATTGAGAAGAGCGTAGTCATTGAAAGTTCGGGAGATAAGAGTAACACCGAATGGCAGACCATCATCACGGAAACCAGCAGGAATGGCAAGAGCCGACATGTCTGCGAAGTTAACAAAGTTGGTGTAAGTTCCCTGGTACGAGTTGACGAGAACAGGCTCCTTCTCCAGCTCTTCGAAGGTTGGGTTAAGAGGAGCGGTGGGGACAATAAATCCATCAAATTCAGCGAATTGTTGCTCAATTGCACGCTCGAGGTCCTTTCTGAGATATTCGTATTTAAAAAGGTCGGCGGCAGTGAAGTTTTCTGCCTTCTTTACAATTCCCAAAACGACGGGGTTGATTGCATCAGGGTTGGACTTGATCAAGTCGGCGATGACAGTGTATCGCTCACCGACCCAGGGACCTTCGTACAAGCAAGCCGCAAGCTTGTAGAGGACAGAGAAATCCTGGGGAACAATTTCGACGCCAAGCTCGGCAAATTTGTCAAGAGCAGCCTGGTACAGCACGGGGTTCTTCTTCTCGTGATAGAATATAGGCTTGTCAGGAACAGCAAATCGAGGCTTGGGTCCGAATGAGGTGAGAATGTTGGTGGGTAAGTGACGAGAGTAGGCATCAACAGCGTCATACTGAGCAGCAATTGAAAAGACCAATTGAGCGTCGGGAATGGTCATGGCAAAGACTGAAACACAGTCAAGAGTGCGGCAAGCGGGAACAACACCGGTAGCAGAAAACGCACCACGAGTAGGTTTCAGTCCAATAACGTTGTTAAGCATGGCAGGAACACGACCCGAACCAGCAGTGTCAGTGCCAAGAGAGAACGGTACAATACCGCGTCCGACAACGTTACCAGAGCCAGCAGAAGAACCACCTGATACATGCTTGTCAGAGAAAGCTGAAGGAGTCTTTCCGTAGGGAGAACGAGCACCGACGAGACCGGTAGCAAATTGATCTAAATTGGTTTTTCCGACAACAACGGCACCAGCAGCCTTCAATATGGCAACGACTGTGGCATCCTTGTCCGGGTTGTATAGGTAAGCCGGACAAGCGGCAGTTGTGGGATATGTCGCCGCATCAATGTTATCTTTTGGGGCGAACGGAACACCAAAAAGCGGTAAGTCCTGAGACAATTGTCAGTAACTGAAAATAACAAAGGAAAACGGGGAGAGTTGAGAAGAGGGCTGAAGTCGGCGATAATAATCAATTGAGCTGGAAGGGTAACAGTTTTCATTTGAATTTTCAGAAAGTATCGTTATCAAAAGGATTATAGTGTCAATTTCAAGTACTGGATGCAACTGAGGCTCCAATTGACCTTATTAGATGCCCAGTATATTATCGACCAGCTATTCACTCTCATCTCAAAGTCGCCCCGGAAACTGTGAAATAATCGAGGAAGCGTACCTTAGGATCCTTGCCTGACTTCAGTACTGCTTCAAATTCAGCAGTGACCTGTTCTGGGGTGGCAAAAGTAATCCAGGCAGGATCCGACTTGTCGAAGGTGGAGACAAGGTCGACTAAACGCTTGGTGGCATCTTCCGGCGACGAGGCAATCTGAGCGTCGCGCCATTGCGAGATTGTCCAGCCGATGGTTTCAAGGGCCATTGCTGCTCGAGGAGAAGGGAGAGGAGGAAGAGGTGCTGGAGGAGAGGAAGAGGAAGAGAAAGAAAAAAGAAAGCCAAAAGGGAGCGAGACAAGAAGAGTCGCGCCGCTCGAGCCAAAGGTAAAGAGCCTTCGGAAGTCGAACCTGTTCTTGCTCGCAGTCGGAGGCCGGCGGCGGGCGCGCGAGATAAGCGCAGCTAACTTCGCTGTCGGGAGACCCGCGGCGCGCGACAGGTCGAAACCTTAAAGCAATTAAGTTTGTCCTAAAACCATGATTTTCAGTAGCTTTGTGCCTGTTTCCGCTGTCGGTCTTCTGCGCACAGTTCTTTTTGGACTTTGCCAGACTGGTTTTGCTGAGATTGCTGCAGTTGGAAGGGGTTCCGGTGCTGTAGACAGTAGATTTGTCTACAGTTCCGCAGACACCCGCAGAAGCGCCCGCGGTCCGTGGAAAAGACGGCGGCGGGCGAACCTCGAAGACTCAATCATCCTGACAGCAACCAGTACCACACCCACTCGTCCACACAAAAACGAGACCGGTTGCCGCCCACAACTGCTCGCGTACTTCCAAACTGCGCGTGTTTTGTTGCTGGTTCGCAGCGGTCCAACGTAGGTGGCTTGCATTAACTTTCTACGCTGGCACCCGCAATTCATTTATTAATAAAGCGCAGGGGTCGACTTCTTGACTTCTTTACTTCCCCAAGCTTAAGCGAACTGTCTCAATAAAACCTCGAATTGTTGGAAATGCTGGTGAAGTGTGAAAACGCACGGCAAACTGATTTTCTGTGATTGTAGATAGTGCCTTATCGATTAGCGGTCGTACCTGGTCTCTGCCTCTGTTGCCCACGCGCCGTCGCCCACCTGTTGCTTCACCACGCAAAACGAAAGTTTCGCGCCCTCAAATGGGTAAAAGGTCAACGGATCTCCCAATCGCAGATGTGCGAAATCTTCAAGTTCTCAAAATTAAACAACTCAACAAGATTTAATTATTCTGATAAAATGAATAACTTTTGTCTTTGCTGATAACGCTTTGTTGCATTTAACGCTACTGGAATAATTGTTTGCTCTGCGCTATGCTAAATTACCTTGCGGCAAATTAACCCATCTGGGCGGGAGCCACAGCATAAGAACTCTCAACTACACCACCTTTATTAACTAGATTCATTTCTTTTCTGTATAATACTCAAAACTAATAGTTTAAAATAACACAAAGCGAGTTTGTCATAATCTCATCAACCTTGTCGTAAGGCTTGCCACCAGCTTTTTGGCAGCTAGCATTCACCATAATAAAACTAGTTTTTTTGCACTTTTAACCAAATTGCAAGTTCTACAACTGGAGTCCTTTTTTTATCTTTAAATGATACATTTGTGGAGACAGACTCCAATATAATTTTTATTTTTTATCCTGAGCAGCCATACCAGGTATAGGCGGCAGCTTTTAGAGTTTGCAGGTCATCTTGATAGTGCGGCTTTTTTTAAGGTTTAAAGACTGGAGACTGGGTTAGGAGCTTCTTCTAATGATGATTAAAACTCACTGCAACAATTATATTTTGTATCGGAAAATAACGTGTAACATGAATTAAATGAATATTACACAGTTAGATTGACAGTTCTGTCATGCCACACTCACCACCTGCGTTTGACCAGCCTTCAAGAAGACGAAGAGCATGCGATCTTTGCTTCTCCCGCAAAATAAGATGTAAAATTGACGAAAGTCAACAAGATCATGATGGTGCCAGACAATGTGTTTCCTGCAAAGAAAGTGGTCGACAATGCGTGTTTTCAATACAAGCTCGAAAAGTTTTACCACGTAATGAATTCACAAAATTAGCTAGTACAACTGGCGGTTCAGAACGGTTGCGTCGACCGCATCATAATCAGACGGAGAGTACGAGTCGAAACTCTATCGGTTTTGCTTCTTTCAACGAAGACATTGTACAACGAAAGATTATATCGTTTGAGCTTGCTGTCGTATTTTTTATGCATTTTAAGCAAAATATGCTGCCTAATTTTCCATTTCTGTCTTTCCCAACTACATTCACATGTGCAGATTTACGACAAAGCAAACCTTCTTTATTTTTAAGCATCATGACTGCTGTTTCATCTTCATTTGATGCACCCGGTATCAACAAAGATGAGCGTATGAAGCTGGAAAAACTTCTGCAACGCGAACTGATGGCTGAAATTGCTTATCGCGTGTCAGTGACTGGTGAACAGAGTCTCGAATTAGTGCAAACGCTTTTAGTAGCTAGTTCATGGCCTGCTGAATTTGTTTCATTTCAAGATGCAAAGGTTGGGACGTGGATTGCTCATGCTTCGATTATGGCATTAGATATTGGCCTGAATAGAAAAGGAGGGTCGATTATTCGTTTAAACAAACAGAAAAGAAAATCATCGGAAATACTTAATGAGACGAATCGCTATACTTCCAAAAAGAATCCATTTGAACTTTTTGACAGAGCTCTTCGGGCAATGGACTCAAATTCAAGTGGTCCACCTCAGACAACAACTCCGCGAACTTCGATTTCACATGATCAATTATCTGAATCTGTAGAGAATTCTGATAGTCTGGAGAGTCGGAGAGCGTTAATCGGTTGTTATATTGCGTCTACGAATTGCAACATATTTTTTGGAAGACCTCGACTTATTGCATTTTCGCACGCAATGAATGAATTTGTCCGATTGGTAAATGCATCACAGTCAACGCCAGTACCGGGTATCGTCTCTTCCGATTCTACGCTCGTAGAATGGCTAGACTTATGTCACGCTGAAGAAGAGATTGCCATGACCTTCAAAATTGACGGAAGTAGTGATGAAAACGCGGTAATTGGCTCTTTTATGTCGAATGATACTGCTACCGCTCAATTGTTTATTGAACCTGTCATTGAAAGTTTCGTGCAACGTTTACACAACTGGCGAAACGGACTGACATCCATCAACGCGAACGATGGTAAGGATTTTTACCACGTTTTATTCATCTACTAACGGTTATAGATATGCTGGAAATAGAATATTTTGCAAACACAGTGTACCTAATTAGATCTGCTTTACCAAGATGGTCATTAATTCAACCTGAAGAATCAAGTTTGCTTTCACCTCCTTTCCAGAGTATATCGACATCTTTAGGCACGTTGATTATCCGTTTAATTCACTCCGCACATGCAGCACTTGATATCATCATCTCCATTCCTAAAGAGAAAGCACGAAATTTTCGATTTTGGCAATTTACTCATCCGCTTCTGATATTCGTGACCTTGGCACGTGTATACTTCACGCTACTGATTTACGAAGAGTTCTGTGCCGAAGATGAGAATGTACATGCCGTAAATAGCTCCAGCTTTGTTGTTACCTCTGAGATGGTAGGGTTGGAGAGTTACTTGCACGCCATTATCTCGTTTTATTTAGAAATCGAGACGATCACTGGTGCCACAGCTTATTTTGGTCGAATAGCTAGAGTTTTGATTTCACTTCGGCGTTGGATACAGAATAAGCATACACAATCCAAGAAATTCAATTCTGACAGTACACAGACCTCGAGCTCAACCTCGACAAGACAGAATAATGAGCCACGTTCACCAAAAATCTTGAACGATGAAGCGTTGTCCTCTCAAATTCCTTTACTTAACCCTCCGTTACCGACATTACCATTATCTCGAGCGGCAACAAATGCATACTCTATACGGCAAGAAGAGCCAAGCATTGAATCTCGAACGGATTCAATCACACAAAGCATACTCTCAAATGATACGCATACTCCGATGTCTTCATTGGCTTACGTTGACAACTATGAGGAAGATTTAGCTTTGCTGTTTTCAATGGCATTGGATTCATCTGGAGATCCCGACAACGCATGGCAGTTTTAACGATGGTAGGTGAACGAATTGTCATTTTCAGCTTAAGGAGTTTTTGGAGTAATTTAAATCATCAATAATAATGAAATTTATTCAAAATTCAAAAGATTGAACGTTTGTCAATCTCAGATCATAACTGTAAATGCCTTGACCCAGGCACCATACTTTTCTGCGTGAACAAACGGTATTACTAATTTCTAGGATTAAACCCATGCCACAATAGTCTCAAACAACCCAAAATAATTACAGCAGCCAAAAATCCTTCAAAAGCCTCATCCCACGCAGCTGGCCTTAATTGTCAATTGCGGATATTCACGTACTGACTTCCAGGGTATTGAATGCAATTCTGCTCTTGATCAAGGGCTTGTGATCCACCAAGCCTATTAACAACAGTTTCAACAATCGAGACTCCGGTGTCTACACGTCGATCACTGCTAGATTCCCACCACATAGCACCACCAAGCCCTTTCTGACGAATGTAATCAGCTTTCAATCCAGCTGAAATAGGGGACTCGTAAGTTATAAACACTTTGGTGTTTGCATCATAAGTATACGCAGCTACAGCAGCTTCATCGAGCAAAGCTCCTGCTTCAGGTGTAGCTGGTAAAATATGGTAATCGAAAACACCCGCTTCATAAGGACCTCCAGGAGCTGCACCACTGAAAGATGTGCCTAGTCCACCGGTATTGGCAAACCCGCGGCCGTACAGAGGCATACCAAGTATTAATTTCTCGGGAGGTACGCCTCTTCGTATATATTCATTGACTGCTTGATCGGCAGATATATCACCTCCGTAAAGGTTTGCCTGATGACCAGTGACACTTGACCAACCAGGACCAGCGAAATCATACGCCATCAAATTCCAAAAATCAAGGTATCTATCCATTTCTGCTATTCGCAGTATGTTCATGTTGTCCCGACCACACGGTGCCGCAATTGTCAAAAAGAATTTTGGCCTGTGTCCTGTGGACTGTTGAACCTCGCTTGCATATCCGTCCAATCCGGTTCGCATTTCACCCAATAGTTGAACAAATTGCTCTGCTTGAGCATGATTCGCAGGATATTCCCAATCAATATCAATACCATCTAGGCCCAAGTTCTTCACCAGCTTGACACTTGAAGCAACAAATGCAGCTCGTTTCACCGGATCAACAGCCATAGGTGCAAAGTCTTTTGATAAAGTCCAGCCACCCACTGAAAGAAGCACATTCAACTTTCGATGTCTCCGCTTTAACAGATTGAGCTGTTTCATATTACCAAACACCTCATTTTGGGTGTTCCAGGAATCGCCATCAAAATGGATATCGGTGTCAGACCAAGGATCAGAGAGTAAGACTTCACCAGTGTTCGCGTCTACTTTTGCAAATGCATACAAAATGTGAGTTAGTTTATCAGCTGGTAAATCCGGAACAAAATGATGACGACCGTAAATCGACCAACTATATTGTGTTCAGTTAATTTCGGAACGCAGTTTGACAACACAATTACTTACTTGCAAAAATAAATGACTGATTTCATATTGATCCTATGTCAATTAAGGACAGGACGACGAAGGTTAATCAAAGCTGACTGACTTCAATACGACAGCCAAATATCGGATCAAATAGCAATTATATACTCGCTGTGGGTCCCTAACTATGTGTACGTGTAGTTGAATACGTAAGTGCGCGAGATCGGGCTACTTTAGCCGTACGGGAACCGATCACATGGTCGTGCTTTACCCCTGACAAGGTCGAGAGGTAGCTTAAATTTCTGTATTGTTTGGACCCTCTGCAGATTATGCAAGTAATCTTCGTACTCTGATTAATTTAATTTCAATTTAAGCGATTGAACGAATGTTCTGGAAATTGATCTTATAGTGTTCGCTGTGAAGAGAGCGCTAGTTTGTGTGTCGATGGATACTGGCTCATCTGGTCAGGGGTATTCTTGGTAACTTAATGAAAGTTAATTATATCATAGTTTATACTCCTGTATGTCTGTGTCTTGTTAATTTATGACTGGCACCTCCATCCATAAGTCAGAAAATAGAAAGAGAGGCTTTTTGAAGAAGGCACAATCTCAAAATATTAAAAGAGAGAACAAAAGTGATAGGAGATAGAACCAAAGTATAATAGAAGGGTTAGGGTTAGGAAAATCACTTCTAGATGAAAACAAGCAATGCCTTAAAATATGAAAAAAAAAAAAACAATCTACATCGTTGCAGACACTCTCAGAAGCGCCTTGTTCCTTCAATCTACGTCACCTTTTCAATATAAATAATTTCAAAAGAGATTCGAATTGCTGCACCTCACAAAGCTATGTACTAGAGTGGAATTATAAAAAGTGACGGCCTGCAAACGAATACGACTCAAGCCCTATTTACATACACATTTACTTCCTAGACCACACAACAACTACCTCATTTCATCAATTCCTTCCACAAGAGAATGACGTTTGGTAGTACCTTCAACCAGTTATAATCGTCATTATAATATACATTATGCGTCTAAAACCTTTAAACTTTTTTTGCGTCATGCCCATTCTTCTACTTTTCGCTTCGCTCTTTCTTTTGGTATTCAGCAACCAGCTGCTTCTGGAGCTGAGCTGATGCCTGTGCGTAGTGCTTGAACTCCAATGTGAATTCACCCTTACCTTGAGTGTTAGCTCTAAGTAAGGTAGCAAATCCAAACATCTCGTTCAAGGAACACTCAGCATGCATGGTGAACTCATCGGTTCCAATATCGGTATCAGTAATGACGGCATTCTTCTTATTCATCAATCCAATAATATTGCTCTGGAATTCAATAGGAGCTGTAATAGCAACATCCATGATAGGTTCGAGGACAACAGGATTGGCGTTCATGAAAGCTTCACGGAATCCGTAGTAACCAGCAATTCTGAAAGAAAGTTCAGATGAATCAACCAAATGGGTTTGACCATCATTGATCATCATGTGAGCACCCAGAACTTTATGTCCAATAAGGGGTCCCTTTTCGCAAGCTTCTTGGAAACCCTATAGCAGAAATTATATTAGTATAATCACTTTTGCTCCAGAAAATTAATTCATACTTTTTCGACAGCAAGCAAGAACTTGTCTGAAATCTTGCCACCAACGACGTGAGACTCAAACACATTCTTGTTCTCCATAGGAGTCAGCTCACCCATAATCTTAGCGAACTGACCGGCACCTCCTGACTGTCTCTTGTGAGTGTAGTTGATAAGAGCGGGAGACAAAAACGATTCACGATAAGCAACCTGTGGTTTACCAGTGACACATTCAACGTTGTATTCACGCTTGATACGTTCAACATAAATTTCAAGATGGAGTTCTCCCATGCCTGAAATAATGGTCTCTTTGCTCTCGGCGTCAAATTTGACTTTGAATGTAGGATCTTCCTTCTGGAAACGGTTCATGGCCTTTGAGAAATTTCCGTTGTCACGAGATTTGGGAGCAATAGAAAGCGAAATAACTGGCTCTGGAACAAACATAGACGATAAAGCAACGCTGATAGATCCATCAGTGAAGGTATCTCCGGAAGAGCACTCAACACCGAATGTAGCACAAATTTCACCAGCATTAACCTCTGAAACATCCTCCATTTCATCAGAATGCATACGAGCAAGACGCGAAAGTTTAGTCTTCTTTCCAGTGCGTGTGTTGAAGACAGTCATTCCTTTCTTGATAACACCTTGGTAAACACGGACGTAGGTCAACTGACCAAATCGGGATTCTTCGAGCTTGAAAGCCAAACCGACAAATGGCAAGTTGCTGTAAGGGGGTAGACTGATGGGTGCCTCATCCTTACTAAGATCTAAACCAGTGTTTTCAACTTCAGAGGGGTTGGGAAGATAATCACAAACAGCATCAAGAACAGGCTGAACAGATCGGTTGGCAAGAGCAGAACCCATCAAGACGGGAGTGAACTTGAGAGCGATTGTAGCGCGTCGAATGGCGGCCATCATTTGCTCGGCAGTAGGAACCTCTTCGTTCAAGTAAATCTCGGCAATTTCATCATCAACATCGGCCAAGGTCTCAATAAGGACTGCACGTTTCTCCTCCACTAAATCCTTGAGATTCTCGGGAATTGGCTTTTCGACCATGACTTCACCACGAGATCCTTCGTTATAAAGAGCTTTCATGTTCACAATATCAACAACGCCCTCAAGTCCATCTTCCATACCAATAGGAACCTGAAGAGCGGCGGCAGGCATCTTCAATTTGCTGTTAACCTGCTCAATGGCTTTCCATGGGTTGGCACCCATTCGGTCCATCTTGTTAATAAAGGTAATTCGGGGAACATTGTAACGGCGCATTTGTCTGTCGACAGTGATGGTTTGACTCTGAACACCAGATACAGCGCACACGACCAAAACCGCACCGTCCAAAACTCTGAGGGCTCTCTCGACTTCAATAGTAAAATCAATATGTCCAGGTGTATCAATCAAGTTAAAGTGGTATTTTTTCAGTTCACCGTTCTCAACCTTATCCCAATCACAGTATGTCGCAGCAGATTGAATAGTGATACCCTTTTCACGTTCGAGATCCATAGAGTCCATCTTAGCACCAACATTGTCTTTTCCTCGCACTTCATGAATAGCTTTGATACGTCCGGTGTAGTACAGCACACGCTCAGTGAATGTAGTCTTTCCCGAATCAATATGGGCAGAAATACCGATGTTACGCATATACTTCAAACGGTTGGCTTCCTCAGGTGAAAGACCAGCTTTGATGCTCTCAATTGACTGCAACTGAGGCGCATCTTCGCCTGCTTCGGCTGTGGCCTCAGACGAGAGAAATCTACCCTTCGCACTCAACTGGAAGCGCTGAAAAGCAGACTTGGAGAATTGGGTAGTCTCAACAGCGTATCGCGAGCGCGCCAAAGCACGACCCGTGACGGGCAACAGAGCACGTAACGAGCTCATCTTGCCTGAATGCTTTAAGACCTGCCGATTCTAAAGTCACCAGAAAGTCCTTAACTAACTTCCTGCCAAACGAAAAGAATTTGGCGAAACAAGTTAATCGATGACAGTCTCAGCAAAAACCGCGTTGTGAGGCACTGGGACTGAAGCGGCGCAGGCTTTTTGAAAATTGTTCAATGTTCGCCGCTGTCGGGTAGATTCGCAGCAGTTAAGGTTTTGACTGTGGCCAATCACAGAGCTTGTATAAGTATTCAGGGGCTAGACAAGCGTTCTTTGGGATAGGGTAAGTGGCACTCGGATTGTTCGGGATGTAAATGAAATTCTTATGAATTGGATCAAAAATGAATGAATAGGAGAAAATGCTATAAATTTACATAAAATACAATTAGCAGAAACGTAACATATCATAAAATACTTTTATCCGTCAGTCCACACGTTTTGCCGAGAAAATTTCGTCATCACCCTATTATAACAATAAAAAACCAACACCACTATTTATAAAATACACGTCTTAACCCTCTCATTTCAAAGATTGAATAAAAGAGTCAAGGTTATACTCCTCTTCATATTCACGTTCGTCCCATAATTCAGCAAGACCGTGAACAGCACTGCGATCTCCTTTCCTGATGATTTGACCTTGCTCGTCCACAACTTCATCATCCCCTTGGCCAGCATCGGCACTATCCGTGAGTTTGTTGCTCCCGCTTACAGAAGCACCATTCTCTCCGCTGACATTGAACAAATCTAATATCTGATCAGTGTCCATCGTGGACAGTCCCGAGTTTTGCTGATTGACAATAGTATTTGCAATGTTCATTTTAAATCTCTGCAGTCCCATTATCTTTTCCTCCACCGTGTTCCGCGTAATTAATCGGTAAACATTGACAACTTTCTTTTGACCAATTCGATGAGCACGATCCATGGCTTGCAAATCTTTCATAGGATTCCAGTCATGTTCAACAAAAATGACCGTGTCAGCACCTGTCAAGTTGAGTCCTAAACCTCCGACATGTGTTGTCAAAAGCAGAACGTCAATAGATGGGTCTGCGTTGAAGGTCTGCACGATGTCTTGCCGCTTTCGGGCCTCTGTACTTCCATCCAATCGCATATAACTAACAGAAGGCAGAAGCTTTTTGAAAACATCATTCTCCACAATATCGAGCATTTCCTTCAACTGGCAAAAAATCAGCGCTCGATGTTGAGAAATAACATTAGCTCCTCTCAACTCATCATCTTGCATATTTGATCCACCTGTACCCGCAGCTCCAATTCCACAATCAAGTAACAAAGCGTGTAAAGCACCTAACTTTGGAGCAAACGATATATCACGAATCTCTTTCTTATCTCGAGCAAGTTGATGCGTGATCTTCGTATACTGTGGATGCTTTGGATTCAAGACCAAAGCAGGATGATCACAAAGCTTTCGCATATATTGCAAAGCCTGGAAAATATGCTGTTTGTTCTCTTTGCCTCCCGTCTCAACTTCACCTTCAACTTCATCCTTTTGCTTTTTCGCAAAATCTTCATAGAGCTGCTTTTGCAAATCTGATAATTCACAGTAATAGTCTTGAATGATTTTGGGTGGAAGATCCGCAAGCACATCTTCTTTAAGACGTCGTAGTAAAAATGGCAAAACCTGTTTATGAAGAGCTTCAAGAGCTAGCGCTCCTGCTTCCTGTTCTTTTGAAGAACTCTTGCTGTTTCGGCTCTGTCCAATCGGTTTAGCGAAACGGTCGTTAAACACCTTCTCAGTACCGAGAAATCCGGGCATAAGAAAATCAAACAATGACCAAAGCTCAAGAACGTTATTTTGAATTGGCGTTCCCGATAAAATCAATCGATGGTCTGCAGCAATTCGTTTCACAGATTTGGTAAGCTTTGAGTTTGCATTCTTGATAATATGTCCTTCATCAAGAACACAATAGTTCCAGTTTTGAGCTGTCACTATATCAACATCATTTCGACATATGTCATAGGAGGTCACCACAATATCTGCGCTATCAAACTGATCGGCGATACGTGACCGCATACTTGGGTTTCCAACATATACCAAAACTTTCAAGAACGGAGCATAGTTATTGAGCTCATGCTCCCAATGTCCGGTCAGTGTCGGTGGACAAACAATTAGCGAAGGTAAACGTCGAGTCTCGATGCTATGAGTGCGGGCATGCTCCTCCGCGCGGAGATGGTGATCACTAGCAACTATGCAGATAGTTTGGAGTGTTTTACCCAGACCCATGTCGTCACACAAAATTCCATGAAGATGGTATCTGTTAAGAAACGCTAACCAATTGACACCTTCTTGCTGATATTTTCGCAAGTCGGCTCTAATCGCAACAGGCAACTCAAAAGATTCAACTTTGGTGGGATCGAGCATTTGTGAAATAAATTTACGCTCTCGATCACGACCCGCCAAAAGAGAATCAGGAAGTCCTGGAGGATCGGGAATACCAGCCTTTAATAAAATGTTAATTGTATTCAACCAACTTTGCATTTCGTATACTCACCTCTAATGGGACCAGTTTAATTAGTTGAGCAAAAGTAGTTGTAGCCAATAAACGAATATCATCGTCGGAGTCACTCATACGACCCAAAATGGGAACCACCAAGAAGACAACGTATGGCAGAATCTCGTGCTCCATAACATGCACCAAATGGTAAACACACTCAACGGCACCTTGTCGGCAACGTAAATCTAAGGCATTATTGAACATTGGTAGAATCTTCTCAACCAAAAATGTCATGCCTTTGACTTTCATCACACTGCAAATCGTAGCCATACACTTTGCAGCTGCATATCGCAATACTGAAAAAGAAGATTGCAGAGCAGCTGCAATGAGAGGGAAATAGGTTATGAAGCTGTCTAACAAGTTGATGTGCAACCTTGGAAGTAAAGCACGAATTATTGATAGCCCGTCCACAATTTCTTGTCCAAGTGTTGACTCTGGATTGGTGATTTCGCTAGGTAACGACTTCTCAAGCGCAAGAAGAGAGCCAGTCATGCCATCATACAGTTTTGGCACCTTCACAAACAACTGGTCACCAAACATATCTGCCAGCATTTCTAAAGTAGTTTTCGCACCACGACGTTTAGTTCTAGCCTTGCGAATCTCGCGCTGATAGAGAATAAGATCTTTAGGATCGCGTCGATCCTCCTCTTTATGCAATGAAAGAATAACAGAGTCTAGTTTTTCGTGGTGGTGAAATTCAGGAACTTCAGAAGTATCCACGCAAAGGAATGCACACAAATTCTTGATCATCTTATCAGATGCACCAACCTTTCCTGAATCGGAGCAATGTTGAATAAGAACTGAAACAGCGCCAGCAGCTCGCTTCTGCATATCGAAGTTCTCTTCTTCTTTGACAGAATCCATGAGACTTCGAATGACAGGATTGAGCTTTTTAGGCAAACTTGACAGTAACGCAATGTAACCACCTGCCACCGATGCATTGATTCGAATATTACGTGCTTCTATAGCTTGTTTTGCGTCATCTATCGAGTTCTGCAAACTTGCTTGAGCATGCTTCACAGGTTCCATGATTGCAAATCTGTAAGAAGCTTGTATACTTTTTCTCAACGCATCAATATCATGGGATATAGTCCTTTCAGCATCGGCAAGGGAGAAAGCATCTGGCCCAGCATCAGCCTCTCCTTTAACAACAATAGCTAAGCGAGGAAGCTTGTGTGAAGACAAGCGACCAGAATCCAAGAATACATTTAATAAAGCTTGAGTTTGAGTCCGAACAACCTTGAGATACGGCGCTACATCTCTATAGATATGATCGTTGACAGAAGAGTTCAAAATATCTGATAAATGGCCCGCAAATAACGACTTGAACTCAGATTGTCGACCCTTGGTATGCAGACCGTACTCCTCGAACACCATAGCTACAATCAATCGAGACATCGAAAATGCGGGAGGATTACTTGCAGTGCCCAGATGTTGTGATAGCAGTTCACGGAACGTCATAATCTGACTATCAGGCCATAGACTCATAGCATAGCCCATTGCCTTTGAACCCGCAATCTTCGTGCGCATCATTGCTTCAAAACCAACAAGCTCAACATCTCCCAAAAATACAGGACTATCAATGTTGTAGGTTGACACCGGCTCAACTTCCTTCACTTTTTCTGAACGTCGTCTGCGCTTCACAGGGCGTTGAGCAGGCTCTTCATTAGCTTGATTCCCATTCACAGGTGGCTGAGTAACAACGTTCTGCGACGCTAATGCAGAAAACGTTACACCTGACGGCCGCAAGAATAATGAAGTATCCATAGCGTATGTATTGCGATTAACGCCGATAGGGGTAAGCAGCAAAGTGAAGAGAGGATAGACATGAGAACTGAAAGTCTCAGCAAATTTGGTTTCACTTTGTTTTGTAAGTCTTCTAGCAAGGCTGAAGAACACCTCTAAAGAAAGATCAAGTACATTCTAAACAATAGTCAGTAAACGTAAAGGATCAACTAGAAGCATAAGGCGTACCTCATTCTGCTCCACTAATAAATTCTGAAAAATTAGACGTAATGATTTTCCGTCAACCCAATCAGAAGTACCAACTTGCTCGTCATCGATTTTAAGAAAAGTCAACAGCGCTCGTAACACGGCGCGGCGAACACTGGTAATAGAATGACGCAAAAATGGATATAATCGAGGAACCAGCATTGAAAACGCCATCAATGGATCACTTTGAGAGTTTATCTTCATTTGTTCAAGAACTTGAGGGAACGAACACAGCTTAGCAAGCAAGTCCATCACGCTTCCCGTTGAAGCACTAAGATCGTCCTTCAAATGAGCAAGACACTCCCAAACCACTTCAATCAATCGATCAACTGATTGAGGTCGCAAACTGACAAATTCTGAAGCAATAGGCACAAGAGTTGCAGCACTGACTGCACGCACATCGTCGTCTTGCTCATCAAGCCCATGCAATACGCATTCGACTACACCATCTAACAGACCATTCTTTCCTTCATCATCAAATAGCAAGTCTTTCCGCACAGCGACTAAATAGCGTAATCCAAGCATTCCACCGTGGCAAGCCTCCCAAATAGGAAAAGAAAGATCAAATTTAGTCTGCATAACCAAGTCGTACAACACACTGTAAGTTCTGAGTATAATGTCTTTCGGCAGATGTATAAGCAAAGCACCCAGCGTTTGTCCAACTGATTCACGAATAGGAGCAACTACTTGATCAGAGACGTAATCACCGAATCTATCAAGAGCAAAAACACAACAAATTCGGCAAGCTAGATCTTCCAACCATGCCCGATTCAGCCGATCGTTCTCTTCTTTCGTCTTTCCCATTATTCTTCCAGCTCCAGCGCCGTGAACGCGAATAATCTCTCTCAACCCACTTGCGGCACCATGTCGAGTCTCCCAACCTTCATCAAAAAGATCGACCATTAAAATTTCTGTGATTCCTTCGAATGGCCAAACTTGACTAGAAGCTTGAATAGCTGCAGATGGATTTGGCTGGACTCGATGTTCCACTACAACGCGATCTGACTGTGCTTGCGGAGTAATAGAAAAGTAATCTGGCGCTATATTTCAACAAATTAATACTCATACGGAATACTCATAATTAAAATTTGCGTACCTTGGTTTTGGTGAGCAGATGCAGGTGTACCTGTGCTAGAAAGCTTTCTAGATGCAGTGCTTGACGAAAGATCAATGTTGCGCAATCTGTAAAGTACCGTTAGAAGAATCAAAATAGAGAATTGATCAGTAGAATTGAAGCAGAACTTACTTGCTACTCTGGTTCTTAGACTCAGCCCTAGCTTTTCTTTTAGCCATGGCCCGAACTCTAGAGCTCAATCCACCGTCGTCTCCGGGTGACTGTGCAGGTTGTTCAGTTGGCGTTTTCATCAAAATAGCTGAAGGGGTCTTAGGCGTCTGTAAATTGAAATCCGAAGCAGTTACAATGTCATCCATGTATTCACTTCCTAAACCAAGCCTTGAAGTCACATTCCTTTTCTGCATTGCCAGTCTTTCATTGGGATCAAGCTCAGCCCAGTTTATATCATACTCATGACCTCCACTTCCTAGCAATGGTTTTCCCTTTTTCAAAACAACGCCAATATCAACTGTAGCAAAAGAAAGTAAATCCTCTTCAGGTGATGGCGCAGGTGATTCAGATGGCACCAACGGTACTTTAAAATCCGTGTCAGAAAATTCTGACTTAACAGTAGTGAGATGTTCTGCTTTAATTTTGATGTCATCTTTGCTTTCTACTTTAACAGAATGACCATTGAGGTCGGCATCTATTTCTTCTTTAAGTAGGCTCTTTGTCTCTTTCTCGTCTTTAACTTCTGTGGATGAATCGAGTGCATTCGGATCCCATCTCTCTGTGTTATCCGCAATTCCACCTATGGCACGTGCAGCAGCAATACGGGTATCCCATTTTGGTGATCGTAAATAAGGAAACACGCGTCCAAGCAAGTTAAAGAGATCGTCCGGATGAGCTTTTTGTACATCAGCAAGTTGGTCGGCGGCGGTATTACGCACAAGTTGCGTCGATCCCGTGTCTAAAAGTGACACAAGTCGATCAAGCCTATGGATTCAAAAGTCAGTAAAAAAATTATCCCGAAATCAATCATGTAAACCCATATTCTGGTCACGAACCTCGACATTGTTCACAAAAGAGCGGTCGTAGCAGCTCAGGCCCGTAGCCGACCAGCAGCCAAAATCATCAACGATCAGGCAAACTAATAAAAAAATACAGTCCTCCCACTCAAACCACTGGTTTCAAATCCCTCAAGAAAAGAACTCTTCTTTTTGCAAAAGACTTGTATTCACGCGCAGGTTGCTAGCAAGAAAATATGTAAACCTTAACTCAGCGCGGAGTCACGTGAATAGAAATGCGAGGGGAGCGGCGGCGCGACCTGAATTAGTTGCAAATCTGCGCGGGCTGCCACGCGTGTTTATATAGCGGGTGCCTGCTCCAGTTTTCTCTGCGGCGCCTGTTCAGCCACCGCACTCGTGGCACTTTTCGCTGTGGCTTTCTTTTCGATCTACCGCCGCAGCCCTTACACTCTGGTGCACATTTAACGCAGCCCTAACCTTGTAGAGCCCAGTAACTCTTCCGTACCTTTTTTTTCTTCTGTGTAGATGTATAATACAGCATATTGATTCTACTTACAAGAAAAACACAAAACAATCAACAATCATTACCAATAAAACCATCAGATCAGCAGTATACTCCAAGGCCCTGCACAAACAAAATCAGACAAAACTATTAATATTAAAACTGTTCCCATCAAAAAGCCAGTCACTATGCCCAAACCATTAATCGCTGAGCATACATTTTATGTATATAGAGATGAAATTTTTTATAAAAAAAAATTAAGGAAACGGTATGCATCCTAATTATTCGACAGTAACAGCCTTGGCCAAGTTACGAGGGAAATCAACGTCGAATCCCTTCTTGACAGCGAGCCAGTAACTCATGAGCTGAAGAGGAATCACATTTAGCAGTCCCTGGAGACAGTCCACTGTAGCCGGAACCTCGAGGGTTCTGTAAACCTTCTCAAATTTACTAAGAGAAGTTTCATTCTTGTTGCAGATCAGAATTGGGTTTCCTGAACGAGCAATAACTTGCTCCACCGAGCTCATCACCTTGGGGAAAAGCGAGTCATGGGTAGCAAGAACAATGATTGGTAAGTCTTCGTCAACAAGCGCAAGTACTCCGTGCTTCAATTCTCCGGCAAGAACACCTTCTGAGTGCATGTAAGAGATTTCTTTGATCTTCAAGGCACCTTCGAGCGCAGTAGCGTGCTGGTAGCCTCGACCTAAAATCAAAAGTGACTTCTGGTTGATAAGGTCGCTTTCAGCCATAGCCTTAATACGATCATTGAGCTGCAGAACTTCCTCAATCTGTTTGGAAATGTTTGCGAGTCCATCAATGATTGCGTGACGTCGAGCACGCATCGAGATGCGATCATCAGACAAAGAAAGAGCCATCATTGTTAATGCAACGTATTGGGAGGTATAAGCTTTAGTTGACGCGACACCAATCTCAGGACCGGCGTTAATATGAACACCACAGTTGGTCTGGCGCGAGATACTTGAACCGACACTGTTAACAATACCAACAGTCAAAGCTCCGCGCTCAATACAGTACTGAAGGGCAAGCATGGTATCGGCAGTCTCACCAGACTGTGAAACAAAAATACAGGTATCATCTCGGAAAACAGGAGACTTGCGATCTAAAAAGTCAGAAGCGAGTTCAACAGCTATGGGAATCTCGGTAAGCTCTTCAAAAATAGCGCGAGTAGCCATGCAGGAATGGTATGATGTACCACATGCTATCATGATAATACGTCTGCATCGTCTAATAATATTTAAATATGCTGAAAGCCCACCCAATGTAACAGTCTTCTTCTCAAAATCGATACGACCTCTCATGGTATTGACGACAGAGTCTGGCTGTTCAAAAATTTCCTTCTGCATGAAGTGGTCGAAGTTACCCTTCATAATTTCATTGAGCTCCATCTCGAGAGTCTGGATGTTACGAATAGTAGGCTGACCTTCTTCGCGACGAACGCGATGAATGTGGAGCTCACCATCATAAATATGTGCGATATCGTCGTCCTCTAAGTACAGAACCTTCTTTGTATGTTCGACGACCGCTGATGGGTCAGATGCAAGGAAGAACTCCGCCTGCATTGGGATGCCATCGTCTGAGACAAATGCACGCGACTGGGATCTGCGAAGATCAGACGCGCCCATTCCGGGAATAGCAAGAAGGTTAGGAGTAGGAGAGGAAACATCGCCAGCGTCAACAGAAATTTCGGTGAAATCCGGAAACTCAACATCCACAAAATCAACTTTGAGCTTTTTCTCAGTCTTAACGCCGATTAACAAGGGAGAACCTTTGCGAGTTCCAATGACTTCGTTAGGATAGTGTACAGATTTGAGAAGCAGACCGTAAGCACCCTGAAGCTCCACAAGAATAAGCTTTGCGAGCTCGGTGAAGTCCAAGTCGCGGTGCTTGTTCATATCATAAACGTATTTGCAAAGCTTTGCAATACACTCTGTGTCAGTCTCAGTCTCAAAGACGAAACCCTTGGAGGTAAGCAAAGCTTTCAATTCTCTGTAATTCGTGATAATTCCATTGTGAACCACAACAAATTCATTGTTAGGGTCTGATCGATGGGGATGCGCATTGATAGGAGATGGTTGACCGTGTGTAGCCCATCGAGTGTGAGCAATACCGACGTGAGAGACAAAAGTTTTATTGGTATCGATATTGGAAGATTCAACAAGCTTGCGAAGAGCAGCGACCTTGCCGACTTCCTTGAAAAGAAGAACCTCGTTGTACTTATCACCGTCGATGGCGATACCGGCTGAATCATAACCACGATACTCAAGGCGTTGCATACCTGTCGTCAAAATATTAGCTACTTGATGCTTGATGACATGGATCAACAATAAAGAACGTACCATTAAGCATTGTGGAAATAATCTCGCCTCGGCTCTTCTCTACCAAATAATTGACATATCCGAAAATTCCGCTGCAAGAATAATATTAGATCAGTTGCTTCTCCGAAGGCAAATCAAGCGATTCGGAAACGCATGAAGTAGATGGAGGAAAAAGGTACGCACCACATGATTGCAAACGACACAAAATTGACAGCAAGACAAAGCAAAAGAAATATACAGGAAATGCGACGCAAAACGCGCAAAAGAAGGATGAAAAAGAATGAAAAAATGCAAATCCGATTTGACGGAGGTAGCGACGAAGTAGAGTTGATGCGGCGAAGTTGTGAGCGAACAGCCTCTTTATTGACTTGAAAATAAACATATCGTGCCGCACACCCTCTGCGGCGCAGCTCGTGGCTGTGCAGTCCAAATAGGAAAGACAGCAACAGCTATTTTTATCCGCGGCAGCCCTGGTGCCTGACTTGGAAACACGCTCTAACGCGAAAAGGTGTTTCGTGTAGAAGTCGCAAGCGCGTAATCGCGTACCTCGCTTCTTGAGCTTCTCATCCATTGACCTAAATTTACTTTTGTGCTCAAACGATATAATTTGTTTCTGCGGCCTTTGTTTACGTGCTTTCTGCTTTGTTTAACTTATGCCCGATCGGTCTCGGTAAAAAACGGCTTCTACTTTATCATTCTCGTGCCGCACAGTATTACGATCTATCGTCTCTGCCTGCAGAAAGCAAAAGCTAGTGCAAAACGGAGCTTTCCGATCGCTTCTGTGCGTGCAAATACAATGTTCATGACGGGCGTAGTGCTGTCAAACAGTTGCTCGTTGGAGAAGCAAAAAAGGGGGTGTTGCAGAAAGTCAGTGCCCTGAAGCACGTGATTGCGATTACCCCTCAGCCAGAAACGCGGACAACATCACATAATTGTCCTTGAGCTCTCCAGACAGCACATGTACTATCGCTCCGTAGTGGGTCTGTGGACATACAATTACTATTGGAAGCTGCTTCAACTTGGACAGCTTTTATTAGAATTGTCGGACGAGTACGCTCGCCGAACGGCTGCAGATTTAGCGTGGTCGTGCAAAGCCACTAAGCGACTCCTAGTCTGCTCAGCCGCACTACCGGCCAACTTGGTGTGTTCTTCAGCTTCTTATTCTGTACGTCATTTACAATCCTTCGTTGCTGCTGTTGCCTCTTGATAGAAATTTCTTTTTTGTTTGGTAACTCTGTTAACTTTCCAAAAAAACCATGTGGTGCGTGTTATTTGTGTGAAGTAGTGTCACTGACGTGCCCCTCATCTAACTCACTTCTAGCGGAATTTTTGGTTACATCAACTATCTTGTTGACCGCAATCGCGAGGAGATTCTTGACACTTTGCTCACAGGGCTTGCCCGTCTTGAGTACCGTGGTTATGACTCGGCCGGTCTCACAATCGATGGTGACAAAAAGAAAGAGAGCTATGTAGCTAGACAAGTGGGCAAAGTTGCCGAGCTACGTAACCTTGTGGATAATTCTGGTTACGACCTCACAAAAGTATTCAACAACCACATAGGTATTGCACACAATCGTTGGGCCACTCATGGTCAACCGGCTGCACGCAATGCTCATCCGCAGCGCTCAGATCCGTCATCAGAGTTCTTGGTGGTCCATAATGGAATTATCACAAATTACAGTGCTGTCAAGTCTATTTTGGAGTCAAAGGGTTATGTTTTTGAAAGTGAAACTGATACCGAGTGTATCGCAAAATTATTGAAATATGTGCACGACTCTAACCCAGAACTTGGTTTCAAAAGACTGACGGAACTGGTTCTTAGAGAGCTAGAGGGTGCCTATGCAGTCCTTGTCAAATCATCTCACTATCCTGGAGAGCTAATTGCTGCAAGAAAGGGATCTCCACTTCTCATTGGAATCAAATCTGAGCGTAAGCTTCGAGTAGATTTTGTCGATGTTGAGTTTCCCGATTTTCCTGTTTCTGGTGATACTGAGTCTGATGCTGCTTTCAATATTGGTGAAGAGGAAGATGATATTTTACCTCAACAGACTTTGAGAAGAAGTGTTGTGCCTGCGTTCAATATTGAAGAATCATCTATCGAGTCCTCATCAAGAGGCCTGCTACGTACAGCAACTACTATGCTTACTGATGGGCCACTTCTTGTGCCGGGAACCACTGATCTTAGATACTCGCAGTCGCGAGCATTTATGTCTGACGACGGTGTTCCGATTCCTGTTGAATTTTTCCTCGCGTCTGATTTACTTGCAATTATTGAGAAAACCAAGAAGGTCATTTTCCTCGAAGATGACGATATCGCTCATATTTATGACGGCGGTGTGCATATTCATCGTCTGCGTCGTGAAGAGGGCGAGTCCAAGACTCGTACTATTCAGAACATTGAAATGGAGTTGGCCGAGTTCAAACGAGGTGGATATGATCATTTTATGCTTAAGGAGATTTATGAACAGCCCGAGTCAATCGTAAACACGATGAGAGGACGAATCAATTTTGATAACAAAACAGTAAAGTTGGGTGGTTTGACCAACTATCTAACAACGATACGTCGCTCCCGAAGAATTGTTATGATTGCGTGTGGAACTTCGTATCATTCCTGTCTAGCTGCTCGTGATCTATTTGAAGAACTGACTGATATTCCAATTTCTGTGGAGGTTGCTTCTTACTTTATTGACAGAAAACCGCCTCTTTTCCGCGACGATACTTGTATTTTTGTTTCTCAGTCAGGTGAGACTGCGGATACTTTGGTTGCTCTCAAGTATTGTCTTGAGCGCGGCGCTATGTGTGTTGGTGTAGTCAATGTCGTCGGTTCCAGTCTCTCGCGACTCACAATGTGCGGTATCCATATCAATGCCGGTCCAGAAATTGGCGTTGCGTCTACAAAAGCGTTTACTTCACAGTATGTGGCTCTTGTTATGATGGCTTTGCTGTTTTCAGAGGATAGACTATCAAAACTCGAACGACGACAGGAGATTATTGAGGGTTTAGGGACCTTATCAGCTAAGTTGTCAGAAGTTCTCGAGTTGAATACCGTTATTGAGAAGGCCGCTGAAAATTTGAAAGAGAAATCAAAGATGCTTGTTCTCGGCTCAGGATATCAATACGCAACAGCTTTGGAAGGTGCACTCAAAATCAAGGAGATTTCTTACATTCTTGCTGAAGGTATTCTTATGGGTGAATTGAAGCATGGACCACTTGCCTTGGTCGAAAAAGAACTGCCTATTATTATGATTGCGACCAAGGACAAACTTTACGATCTTGTTTCAAGTTCTATCTCTCAGGTTACATCCCGTCTTGGTGAACCAATTTTCATTACTTCGAAAAACAGCTCCAAAGTTGTTGGCGCGTCAAACGGAGTTAACGGTAAAATAGAATCCAAGCCGGAGATTGAATATGTTAATTTCGAAGTTCCTGAAACAGTTGACTGTTTACAAACTGTGTTGAACATTCTGGTTTTGCAAATGCTGGGTTACTGGCTGGCAGTCAAGAAAGGCTACGACCCTGATTTCCCTAGAAATCTTGCAAAAGCTGTCACCACTCGATAAGCTCCCATTGCTTTTGTTTCGGATTTTTTTTTTCGGTTTGTAAGTTTATAAGATTGGGCAGGGCTTTAGGAAATGAGTCCTTTTTGTTGGAATTTGGTTTGGGTGTGCTAAATGATTTTTGTTTGTTTTGTTTTGTATTGTATTGTTTGCGTTAGCGTTAGCGGATCTTCTCTATGCAACTCGGCTTGAGAAGGAAGCTTTTATTTGTATATTTTGTACACTGTCCATTTATAGAAACACGAGGCTTTGTGGATTAGGTATTGGAAATAAACGTGTAATCAAGATTAATAGAGTCTTCAATATTTATCTCTTACGAAAATGGGATCGAATAGATCTTAGAGAGCTCACAATTATTAGGTTTATGAAGATGAGCTTGCTTGAAGTTCTTTTAATTCTCCAAAGTTATTCAGTTTCGTTAATTTTCTAATTAATCTTGCGCCAGATGTACTACTCTGCTTCAATACTATGAAAGTATCTGAGAAGCTCCCACGAGTTGCAGCCACCTCTCATGATCAGCCTCGACAGCCTCCAACTCACGTACGCGTATAGCAACGTATGCAGCAATAACATGAGCACATTCGCCGAATGTCAAAAACAAATCATCGTCTACTATATGAGACATTGATGAAATTTTGGAACCAACCGGGCTGATTAATCGTGCGCTTCGGAAAAAATCTGGACATGTGCAAGTCCATGCAGGTAGCATTACTCTGTCGCTGCCAACACTGACTATTTCCCATGTTTTGTTCTTGTAGTATGTAATTGAATTGTTATCAATCAGGGCAAGCGCAGGAAGAAAGCATGAAGGAAGCAGGAAATGGAGCGTTGCAAGAACATCGGCGTTCACTGAAGAATCATCAATTTGATGCAGAAGAGAGCAGGTAAGAATTCTCTTAGCAGCAGTCAGGTCACCCATACAGCATTTAGATTGCTAATGAAGAGTGGTGAAGAGTGGCAGCCGACAAACGTTCTACGTGATTTTAAGTTCAGGGAACCTGTGGCCTTAGCTACAGCCCTTTAGCAGTTCAGGCTTCCTTCTCTTTCACCTCTTGTACTTTCCATTGAAATTTATTATTAGGTAAAGATCTCATTACTGGCTGTGTCTGCAAAGTTGATAGAATATGTTTTTGATTTGATTTGGACTACTAACTGTAGGAATGTTTGCAAAGTTGATAGAATATGTTTTTGATTTGATTTGGACTACTAACTGTAGGAATGTTTGCAAAGTTGATAGAATATGTTTTTGATTTGATTTGGACTACTAACTGTAGGAATGTACCCAATATTTAACAACCAAGAGATGTAACGTCTAATCAACGTAAGTATTGATTGCTAGAATGCAGTTTCAAATGAACGTAAATTCGACATGAAAAAAGATAACTGGCTTCTGAAAAAAAATAACTATCCAAGTCGATAAAGCAGCGGGTTATTTGTCAAGTAGTAGATTAGATTGATGTCGCTCGCCAAATGGGGGGTCGCCATAATACAGTGAACTACTATAACTGTCGAAAACTGGTGGATGAATAAAATAAGCCCTTAAAAAAATATAGAAAAAATATAGAAAAAAAAATGCATATAAAAAAGGGTCTGAATATTGTGCTTGCTCGCTCGGGTGTCGAGCAGGAGAAATCAACTACTGCAGACAGTGCTATGGGAGTAGAGTTGTACTGAAAGGTGTCACTTAACCAGTCAAAAAAGTGAGAAGCTGCAGAATTTATGTTAAATTCATTTTGGAGGCGACTTTTGAAAGCCAGATAAATACAGCGACAAAGACACCAGAATCTGATGCCGATACATTTCTTTTCAATCAAATACTTTCTGGTTTTATTTTTCAAAAGATTTCATCTTAGCTTATACTCGCTCAAGGGATTAATAGATTACGCTTTAAAACTAACAAATGAATAGTATGCACAAATTATTGCGTAGCAAAACAAGAAAAAATGCGACTGTCAATCTTACACTTTACAGACCAAAAAATTAGAGACTGTCAAATTTTTGAGAGAATGATTATATATCCGGGTCATTGGTTGTCAAAGATGGTAAAATTGAAATTGACCGTGAACCGAGATTCAGGTCTTTCAGATTTAATACCTTCCCTTTACACAACAACATGCAAGTAACACAGATAAGCTAAGAAATGACAGTCAAAGCTCTTAATAAATAGAAGGAAACTACTCAGGAAATAATTAATTAGCTATATGTTTCATCAAATCCCAGAGGACGACGGGGCCACTGAACTTCTTGAATGACGTAATTCCACAAATTTAAAGTTTCAGATTTTTTATTTGACTTACAAATCTCTGATATCAAAATCAGAAATAGCATCCACTTTTTCTCACAAGTATAATATAACTATGAGTAGTAACGATCCCAAAGCTCTTGCTGAAGGTGCTGAAGGCGAAGACGAGGAGGCTTATTTAGATCTTTCGTCTGCTCTTGACGTCGTTGACGACGGAGAATTTAATGAAGATGACGATGCCCCAATGTCGGACGCAGATGAAGAGATTGAAGATGCTGAGGACGACGGTCCTGGCGAGGATATTGTTGAAGAGATTGACATGTCAAACAACTCCACGACTTACTTTGATAACCACAAGGACTCAATCTTTTTAATCGGTGTTCATCCAACTCTACCGCTTGTAGTGACCGGTGGTGGTGATGATTTAGGATACGTTTGGACATCTCATTCAGTCCCACCAAAACTTGTCACAACTTTAACTGGACACACTGATTCTCTTGTTTGTGGAGGATTTTCGCCTAATGGGGAGTGGCTTATTACTGGAGGAATGGATGGCAAGGTTCGAATCTGGCGAGCACGAGCACGAGGTCAAAAATGGGAATTCTGGGATTCTGTCGAAGAGGTCGAAGAAGTTACATGGATAGCTTTCCACCCCACTCAACAATTATTTGCATTTGGTGCGAATGACGGTTCTGCCTGGGTCTACAGCTTAACACCCAAACTCGAGCCACTGTGCACTTTATACGGACACAGCGGTGTTTGTACAGCTGGAGTTTTTGTGCCACCAGCGCAAGCAGCTGCTGAAGGTGACGAGGAAGAAATTAATCTTGTTACTGTTTCTGATGATGGTACGCTCATTTCATGGAGTGTTCCCTCTTCTGTTCAAAACTACAAAGTTTCGCCCGTTCAGTTCCACTATGAAGCTCCCTGGATTAGCGTCAGTTTGCATCCTTCAGGAACCTCATTGGCTATTGGATCTGCTGACGGTAAAGTCGCTATTGTCGGTACTAAAACAGGTACTGTTATTGCGACGGTAGATGTTTTGGGAGCAACTGGAAAAACTGATATGCCCGAGTCCGAACAATCAGTCGAAGGCATTGCATGGTGTGAATCTTTGGGCATTTTAGCCGTGGGATTAGTTGCAGGAGTTCTCTGTTTGTTCGACACAGGATCATGGAGAGTACGAAGATCACTTGAAGTAGGCGAAGCAGTCACTAGAATTGAGTTCGTTCCCAACAGTACAGTTCTTGTCAGTTCTTCCATGGACGGATACCTTAGACGGTGGGATGTTCGTACCGGTGAAGAGTTATGGAGAGGTACTGGTCACTCAAGTGGAATTTTGGGCTTCGCCATGGCTGATGGTGGAAACACTTTGATCACTGCTTCAGATGAAGGTGTGGCTCTTGTTTACCGATAAATGTGCATAAGTTCTAGAAGAATCATAACAATAATTATTGTTAGAGTTTACGATACGTTTGGATAGTGATTCATCACAATATACAGTAATTTAGAAGCAGTTTGTAATAGTGATAGCGGTGCATACTCCTTAAAGAGCTCAGTCACGTGATTTCTAACAAACCAATCAGCTTGATTTGATTCCAACCGAGCACAAATTAGAGTTTAAATCGTTCTGCGGGAGGATTGAATTAGCGGAAAGCGAATACTTTTAAAGGTGAAGCTAATAGAACAACAACAATCTGATAATTACTGTTAACTGTCTTACAGATTTTCAGTTAACTCATTAATTACATATCACAAAATGCGATCAAGTTTGGCCTTACGGAACATCAAAGATCCCTGGGAGCGTCGGTACGTACCTCAGTTACTATTTGTTCTTTCCTTCTTTCTAATCATCATTGTTTTTATTTATGTAGGGAAGCTTGGAGATACACTGGACAGTTCTCAAGATACAACAGATTAAAGGGAATGTTCCCTGGACTGGGTCTTGGAACCGGATTATTTGTTGTTTACTGTGCCTATGAACATTTCATTGGATTCGGCGACAGCCATCATTAAATCATACTCGGGGTGGTTCTAATGACATTCCAAACAGTCATCCTCGACGAAAGCAGAATTTTGGTTGATCACATTTTCTTTGGCGGCGTTGTATTGTTTACCAAAGTGGGATATGTACATTTGATAAAGAGTGCAAGATTCAGAGATATAAAGCATGGTTTGGAGAGTACGTGCTATCGCATAGAAATTAGTAGCTCACAGGTGTCTTGCTATTAATAAAATTTTATAATGGATTTTGCGATTATCCGGTTGAGGACGTCAGTCACACGCGACAGCGTAGAATCAAGAACAAAACATAATCCACTGATTAGTTTCCCATCGCAAAAAGAAGTTTATTGACCAAAGCATTAATTTCCATAACATAAGTTTCACTTCACAATATAACGCCCAAACAGAAACGCTAACAAATTCCCTCTTCTAAAGCACAAATCATGAATCATTTTCAACAGTTGTATCAATTTCAGCCTGTCCCACCTTTCTAATGTTCCTAGAATCACTTGAATTATACCTCGACAGATTCTTCCGATCTTTCTTATGCCAGTTGAGCATACGTTCTCGAACGTAGGAATCTACAATGAGCCCCATGCCTGCACCTGGGACGTACGACAAAGAAGTCGAGCTGGGACTCGATGCAATTCGTGGCAGATGCGGTCGTACTTGCTTTGCTATCAAAGGTGTATTCTCATTCGTAGTATCATTAGCGGAAGTAGTTCTCAAAGCAATAGGAGGACCAACAAGTTTCTGTCTCACTCTACTATCAGGAGATGATGTTCTATTGTTCTCAGATATGCTTGTTAATCTTTGATCAGCTAACATTTCAGGATCATCGATTTCTTGAGCATCTTCAGCAATGTCATCGTATAGACTAGAAGTTGACAAAGATCCTTCACTTCTATTCATGTTAACCGACGCTATAGTAGAGAATAGTTCTTCTTGTTGGGTCAACTCATTATCTTCACGAGATTTCCCCGCCGAGGTTCCTTGGACGTGTGGCCGATTTGACGTAATCAGCCATACACCAGCAAATGTCAATGCGCACCCAATAAAAAAGGTCACTATCTGGGATGTACTAGCGCCATCAAAGTCTTGATATAAAACAGCCGAACCCATAATCACACTCAGCGTAAAGAACACAAAATGCGTAGGTATAACTTGAGTAGAATCAAAATGCTGTAATGCCCGACTAAGATATTTAACTTGCATAATTGCAGTAATCAGAAGAACTGTTATCAATACATAGGTGATTGGGAATGTGAACACTCGATACAGAGTGTATGTAAGCAAACTTGAGATTGCCTTTGTGCTTAAAGCAGTGTATCCACCAAACAATGCAACCAGCGCTATATCAATCGCAATCCACTTTTCACCATATCTACCACTCAAGAAAGATAGCAGCACAATCAGTGACAATGTCAGAGCAACATATATCTTAAAAGAAAGCTGTGATACTGCCTCAATGATTCTATGAGCATCAAGATACTCTTCCTCGGGATCAGACGATAACACAACGGTCACAGCTCCTAATATAGCAACTATTACTCCACAGAAATCACGTATTCGAAACTTCTCATGGAAAAATAAGGGAGCAACAATACAGTTCGAGATCAAAGCAACAACTCCTAAGGGTGATACTACTGATGCAGAAGCAAACCCATAGGCTAAGAAATTTCCAGACTCACCTACTCTAAATTCATATTCTAGTCAGTAAAAGCAAAAACAAATTACCAAGGAATCAAACGTACGCCATGAGTCCAATCCCCAGCCACCAGTAACCACTTTTCATATACTGCGGCAGTTTATCCGAGTAGCCATTTATAATTAGAGTTGAGTTTGCCATAGACACAGCTCTTGCAATACTCTTTTTCACTCCTTCTTCGCTTTGCTGGCTACTGTCTACTTTGCTGTCATCTAGAGATTGTAAACTACCTTCCCTCCGTAATGTTTCATCATCAGATTTCACAGGTGTTGAAGCTAGTTTTGAAGATGAAGAAGCCGAAGCAATTGTTCCATACTGAGATGGACTGCTACCCTCAAGTCTATTTCCAGTTTGCGTCTTTATCGAACTCATCGAAGAGCTTGACGATTTTTTCATATGTATACCATTATAAACTTCTTCATCGGTACTCTCATCTTCATTCACATTTTCTATGCTCAAATAGCTATTATATATCTCATTCCTTTCGGCTTCTCTCTTAATCCTCAGATGTGCATATCTTTGTAAGTTGAGGGCGATGCTGATAATAATATTCCCACTAATTGCTGTGAAGATACCTATTAATGACGATGAATGCTGTACGGGTGAATCATTGTTGTCCATGACTATTCAGCTAGTTTTACCAAACATGAACTGTATAGTCAGAAAACCATTTAAAAGGTTTTCCCCGGAATATCTGTTCGAGAAATCAACTAATTTGACTACGCAGGATCGAGGATAGTCATCTGGGGATAAGGCTTCATCATCAAAGCGCCGCATACTCACGCTTACGTTGGAACTTCATGAAACTCACTCCGAAAATTAACGACGTCTTACAGATATCAACTTTCTCAAAGTATACCTCAAGACTTCTATGCTACTACACATAGAACTACTGCTACATATGACTTATTGTAAACTACATGAAAAACAAAACATAAGATCAATTTTTTAATTCAAAATAACGACAATATTAACTTCTCTACCATCTTAGCAATACATCAGACTTTTCTATTTTTTACTCACGTCTTAGTCGTAAGTAAAAAAGAAGAAACCTAAAGATTGTCGTTTAAGATATTCGCCTCCAAATGCTTAAAGTTGTCTAAGGAACAAAGAAGCAAACATAACATTTATACAGTTATGAAGCTTTTACGCGGCCTCAGCGGCAAGCTTCTCACCCTTGGCAATGACATCCTCGATACCACCAACCATGTAGAAAGCAGCCTCGGGAAGATGGTCGTGCTTGCCCTCAAGAACCTCCTTGAAAGCCTTGACAGTGTCCTTAAGGGGAACAAGAGCACCCTCGATACCAGTGAAAACGTGGGCGACGGTGAAAGGCTGCGACAAGAAACGCTGGATCTTACGGGCACGCTCGACAATGAGCTTGTCAGCCTCTGACAACTCATCCATACCAAGAATGGCAATGATATCCTGGAGAGACTTGTAGGCCTGGAGGGTCTGCTGGACCTGGGTAGCAACGTTGTAGTGCTCCTCACCGACAACAGAGGCGTCAAGAAGACGAGACTTGGAGTCAAGAGGGTCGACAGCGGGGTAGATACCAAGCTCAGAGATACCACGGGACAAGACAGTGGTAGCGTCCAAATGGGCGAAGGTGGTGGCAGGGGCAGGATCAGTCAAATCGTCAGCGGGCACGTAAACGGCCTGGACAGATGTGACGGAACCCTTACGGGTGGTGGTAATACGCTCCTGCAGAAGACCCATATCGGTGGCCAAAGTGGGCTGGTAACCGACAGCAGAGGGAATACGTCCAAGAAGAGCGGACACCTCGGAACCGGCCTGGGTGAAACGGAAAATGTTGTCAATGAAGAGTAACACATCCTGTCCCTCCTCGTCACGGAAGTACTCAGCGACGGTAAGACCAGTAAGGGCAACACGAGCACGAGCTCCAGGGGGCTCGTTCATCTGTCCGAAGACGAGAGCGACCTTGGACTCACCCTCGAGGTTGATGACACCGGTCTCAATCATTTCACGGTACAAATCGTTACCTTCACGAGTTCGCTCACCGACACCGGTGAAAACGGAGAAACCACCATGGGCCTTGGCGATGTTGTTGATAAGCTCCTGAATGAAGACAGTCTTACCGACACCGGCACCACCGAAGAGACCAATCTTACCACCACGGGCGTAGGGGGCAAGGAGATCGACGACCTTGATACCAGTCTCGAGAACCTCAGCCTCAGTAGACTGGTCAACGAACTCTGGGGGATCGGCGTGAATGGGGAGGAACTTGGTGGCCTTGATAGGTCCACGCTCGTCAATGGGCTCACCAATGACCTAATCGATAAAATCAGTACAAAAACTACAATGAAAAAATAAAAACTTACGTTGATGATACGACCAAGGGTACCACGGCCGACAGGGATGGTGATAGGAGCACCAGTGTCAACGACACCCTGTCCACGAACAAGACCCTCAGTACCGTCCATAGCAATGGTACGGACAGTGTTCTCTCCAAGATGCTGGGCAACCTCAAGAATGAGACGGTCGCCAGAAACACCCTGAACCTCGAGGGCGTTAAGAATGGCGGGAAGGTTTCCCTGCTCGAACTGAACATCCTGTAATATTATCAACAAACTATTCTCGTTATGAAATACGCATTCACAATGAGACGTACGACAACGGCACCGATAACGGATCTAGAATAACACAGTTAGCACCCAGTCCAATAAACTGAAGAACCAAGGCATCTTTGGGAAAACCAATCTTAATTTTCTTAAAAATAATTGCACGCAACAATTCACAAAAAACTATATGCCATCCAAAACAGAAAATTTAAGAAAATTGCAATGATTGATAGAAACAAGTAAGGTCGTGAAAGAGAAAGTGGAATGAGCGAGATCGGAAAGATTTTTTCGTGCGACCCAGTTCGAACGAGAAACCAATTGCCAGATCAATTGCACTCAATTAAGCAATTGAGATTGACGATCAACAAATCAAAACACAATCAATCAACCAACACGAATTGTTTTCTCAAAGATGCCGTGGTAAAAGTAGTAAAAAAAGGATATCGTACCGAATGGCACCGGACGAAGCAGCAGTGGCCAGACCACGCTGAGCGACAACAGGCTTCAACTGGTTGAAGAAGCGGTTGTTCGCACGAGCAGTGCGGAAGGCCGCGCGCGAGAGACGGGGAACAAGGCGGGGGACAGGCATTGTTTGCGGTAGGGAAGAAGGAGAGGAGGAGGCAGAGAGAGAGAAGGAAAACGCGGTGGTGAAGAAGGCGCGAGGAGAATTGGTCTCGGGCCCGCAGGTCGCGCGGGTTGCGCACTTATGCCTACACGACCAATCAGCTGGCTGGACGCTTCCGTGCCCTCGACAAATCAGAAACGGTCCCGGAGTTACCCGGCTTGTCTGGAGTTTGGCCGGGACTCTGTTCAGCAGAAGAAATCAAAAGAAACCAGTTGATTTCTCTCGTTCAAGTCATGGGTTTCTTAAAAATGAATCAATCTTTTGTGGTTGACCGCTAAGTGTCAGTTGTAAACGCATCGGGTAATTGACTGATTTGTAGCGTCAATGCTAAAGCTTTGGCTTTAGAAGTCTTTACAATTTATGGGTAGTGCCCACCAGATCTATTTGTGCTGTTTCTAGACATCTGTATCATCAATTGCGATTTCCAGATTTTGCTCTACGACTTCTTGTTCAGGTATAGCTAGACGGAAACATAATACATATTATGCGCTAGTATGGGAAAGAATGTAACTATCCCTTTATTTTGCATTGATATCCAAGTATGTAGTAGAACACTGTCGTATAGTCAACAGATTGAAAGTAAACTAGGATCACTTGATTGAGCAATGATTAATGATCTATACTTTGTACTGTAGTTGTACTTCAATGAAATCGCTCATTGAAAACAAATGTGTTCTAGTCAGAAGAAAACAAATATCCGAGAAAGTGTGGAGGTGCTGGCCTGGAGAAACTTTTAAAGTACGATGTCACAAGTAATTACTCTGTACGTCAGAGGTGTAATTAGCCAGAGTTACTGTTGGAATTATTTTTTGGAGAGACTTCTATTGTCACCAATATGACTATCGATATGTTGGATTTCTGACGGTACTTTCGCTTATTGGAAAACTGATTGAAAATAATAATTTTGTGGATGATGGTTCTTACCTACAGCGACTTCGATCAATCCTTCACGCATTATTAGATAGCCTGAACGCAAAGCAAGTACGTTAACAAGACAATAGCACTAAAAGGTTTAAACCGCATATGTTTTCATAGTGGTAGTAGCGCGAAGACAATAAATGAAACTGCCAACCTATGTCGACGCTCGAGTAACATTCCTTAACTCAGGTAAAAGTTACAGTACATACTGCACCTATCAGAATCACTAAAAATTGTTGAATGGCGGAAAAACAATTTCTAGCACCCTCACTATTGCAGTTCTAGGTTTAGTCATTTACAGGATTGGAATCAGAATCATTCCAATCTACTCAGCCAAGAACTAGTAAAATCCATGCACTGAAAACAAAGGCCAACAATAGCACTTCAATAATATATTTACTCGTCAGTTTTGTTTAAGCTTCCTTTTTTTTAGCTTTTTGCCTCGAATAACTACTCAGAGTCACATTTAGCGGCAGAGATCAACCCTGGATTCGGGGCATATATAATTTTTTTCCGACTTTTTATCCTCGTCAGGAAAAACTGCCACTTCACGAGAAGCAGAAATTTTGATTACTCTCAAAAAGAATCTTATGGCAAGAGACTAGCACATCTAGTTATAGATACTGTACTGTTTACTATCTGTGCTGTCAATTGACAGCTCCCATCAGTGTACTTGCTACTTTCCGTTTTTGTCGTTTAGAGCAGAGAGCAAGCCGCATAAAATGAGGCTTAATAATTTTTATAAGGTTTCGTGGACAAATTCTAGAGCGAATCACAGTCCAAAGACCCCCTAGCCCTTAAAGATCTAACTCGTGCCTGCAAAGGAACCATCCATCACAGCTGCAGAGCAATACTACTACTGCTCCACATGTTTACATGGAATTCGATCCAACCAACTAAGCTACACCTCTAAATATAAAAGTACATAAGCACATAATTGCATAATAGCAAAACTCATCTATTCACTTTTTGGAACTTTCAACTCATTTACAAACCAATACCTAGATCCATACAACAACTATAAAACCCACCTCTCCTGTAGCAACTGAATAAAGCGCTTGATTTAATTTGAAAGAATAACAACTTAACAACAACTGTAACAACCTTATAATCGATTCAGATCAATGTCAAAACGTATAGACATAAAATCACCTTCTGATGGTGATAGATCACAAATTCAATAAAGCAATTTACAATACCAAAACGCCACCAATCACAATAACGGAAAATGCGACACAAACTCCGAGCAAAGAGCGTTCGTTGACGGAAACAGAGCGCAATGACATGGAGGCAGCAGCAGAGGAAGAAGCAGCCTCGCTTGTCTCAGTGGCAGTCTCACTAGCCGAGGAAGATTCATCACCGCCAGTGGTTTGAGAAACAGATGTCGCGAATGAAGCTGAACGAGCACCGGAAGCACTAGTAATAGGGACGCTAGAAGCTCCTGTTGCCTCAATGCTACCAGATGCAGTAACACTAGGACGTCCACCACCGAGTCCGCCACCGACCGAAGCACTAACGGTAGAAGCAGCACCAGAGACAGGGATGGCCGACGGGATAGTGCTTTGGATAGCCTCAACGTTAGAATCACTGACATTGTATCTAGCCTGAGCCATCGCAACAACATTGTTCTGCAAATCATAGACAACATAAGCCGCCCGAAGGAAGGAGTCGCCAAGAATGTTGACACCAAGATCAGAGCTATCCATGACGGTGAAAAGACAAACCTCATCGCCATTGCGGAAAGTTAAAGGCTGATTGTTAGTTGAAAGAGCAGGATAGAAGAAGTTGCGAACTGGAACTCGGATGGTAACTCCAACGAAGTAAAAATTGATAGTCGCGTTAAGATTTTGAATGCCACAGCTCTGAACGTAATAACCAAGCTGCGAGTTGTATTCGGCACCAGTGACACGAGCAAGAGCTCTTTGAACGCTAGAGTGGACATATGAAAAAGATGTACCAGAATCAAGAAGAACAGCAGAATCTAAATCTGCGGTAACCTCTGTTTCATCGCCATCAACATCAGTGAATCCAAAGCCACGCATGTTAATAAGGAACTCAGATGGCTTCGACTCGCCGACTTCGACATCAATTGGCAACGAGACAAGATCTCCGGAGTACTTGGCATGATCAACACCACCAAAAAGAATTGAGCCAGTGTTTGACCACTCGTCGTTGAGCCATAAAGAGTAGGCGACAGTAGCAATGTGACCCTCATCTGCTAAAAGCTCAGGTAAATTCTTGTACTGATACTGGGGGCCCTTGGTGAAAATGATAGCCTCATTAGTGGAATAACCAATGCCCATAATACCATCGGTAGCGTTAGCATCAGTGGCGACACCAACAGTAAGATTGGTAACAGTAGCACCGCCGATTGAGAAGGTCTCTGAAGCATAGACACCTCTGGCATACGAATTATCACCGTAAGAAATGTAGAAATCATTAGATCTGACAGAGAACGTAGACGAATCATCGGGTTCAAAGATGCCAGAGTCGCCACAGGGGTCGCTGGACTCTTGACAAATTTGGTTCTCGCCAGACTGGAACCAAACATCAGAAGAGCCAGTGTCGATTTGCAAACGAAGTTTCTGTCCCGGGGTACCAACAGTGACGTTGGCGTAGTACAGGAAGTAGGCATTGTCGAGGACCTGCTCTACCGTGTTATCGGTATCACGACGACGCAATTTGTTGCGCTTTCGAAGACGCTCAACGGATGGCTCGTAGTTGACAGAGCGTCTAGCACGTGCAATGTCAAACTTGACGGTACCAGGGACCGGCGAAGAAGCAGCGGCCGCGCCCACGGCAAGAGTAGCCGCGGCGGAGGCGAGAATGATGGAAGCTTTCATATCCGCGTTGATTGAGAATCAAAATAACAAATAAAAAAAGAAAATCTAAAGCAAACACAAAAGAAAGTGGGAGCGAAAATGAATTGACGGCCGAGTCTCTCTGAATTCCCGGACACAAAAGCCACAGAGAGGAAAGTAAAACGAACGATGAAAGACCGGCGGGTTAAATGGGAAAGAGGCAAAGGTCTGACTCCGCTTTGGAAGAGGACGTCACTTCGCCTCAGCCAAAAACCGTAAAAAGCTTGGGAATTTCGCAATGTTAAACTCTAAATACGCGTTAAAAGCCAAACAAGGTTCTATTTTATGATCATCGCACCACATGGCTTGCCTAGTGTCAAAGTACGCGCTTCACGTGATGGAATGTTTTGCTGACTCCGAGTTGTTTCACTCTAGTCAGCCTCAGCCAAGAGACGGAACGGTTCAGAGAGTTTCTCCTCCCCACAAATAGCGCGTACATCTGCACGAACAGAGCATCTCATTCATCCAAGTTTCACGGAGCTAGCAGGGATATATCATGGTCATATTCTGCTTCTCGCTTGGCACGGCGGAAGGCACATAAATTGAACACAGAGCATTATCAATGTTGTCTGTCGATCTTACTATGAATGGGTCTGAACTGCAGTGTTTGTATAGTGTTGGGCGCTAGAGAAGATACATCCGGCTAAAGGCAAGCCCTGTCTTGCTTCTGTACTGTTCTCCTGAGTTTCAAAATTGCTGTTGTAGATTTAACAACGTAGACATGATTTTTGTTATTCACTCTCACACTGACATAATTCACTGGCGAGACCTATATGGACTATCATGCTGAGAACAAGCACGGTAGAAGACAGTTTCAAGTGAAGACAAATACTGCAATTTGCAAGCTTATTATGTGGCTACTGTTATACACAGATTTCTCTTTAAAGTTCACGAACAGTTAATATATGTGCTGACTACGCTATTCCATACGAGGTATATCAATTCATACCTATTTATTACTGTCCTTTTCACCTCAGAAAAGTGGAATAGTGATGATGGCAGTCAGATTAACAAGACTTACTTGTCTCTACGCCAATTTTGGCCCTTTTTAGAAAGTACGACAATAGTAAAATCACACTGTGTGGTCTCATCTTTGTTGTTTACTTGCTTTAGACTGAATACGCAGTAATACATAAACCTATGATGAATATTCTATAGTCGACTTAGTATCTGATATTGACAGATTTTCACTGAAGTTGAAACCCCTAAGACTCGTCTTGTGTAAAGACAAAATATCCAACAGGTTTCTTGTCATAGCAAACATATGAAGATTTTTGGCACTTAAAGCACATAAAGCGAACAGGGAAGATTCTAGCACGAGAGACAAACAGAGTCTTTCTAACGACTCACTGGGTAAAGTTCTAGTCCATGTATACCTCAATTTATTTAATAGAAAATGGAATTACTTCCCAAGGCGTATTCGATTCGTCACGAAATCGTACTTGTAATTCCTACGTAGAAGATAAAGGCTCAACTACGGGCAGCACATCTTATGCAAAGAATCAACCGCCGATGCAATCACAACTGGCCTCAATTGCTAAATAATGAAACAAAGATTTTCAGACTTTACCGGTAACTCAACCGAGACTGTAAGCCAGAAAAGTCCAAAGATTTTATAAATGTTTGATCTGCTTTTCTAAAAATGTGAGAGATCCGGAGTTAGCTCCGTCACAAAACACACCCTCCGAGTAACTGTTGTGGCTAAAAGCAGGCTAGTTCGTAGATTAGATAAAAAGTGTGGGTAACCGGAGCTTAGGTCAATGCGCAATAAAGTGGAATGCGGTTAGAATTGTAAGCATTATGTGATTTTCTAATCACAGATTCATAGATTGGTTGCCCCTCAAATGCTACATCACCGTATGCATAAAAACACTTAAAATTTGGTTAAAGAAAGATATTTGTAGAAGAGCTCAAAACGTTCACAACAGTTTGAAGTGAAGTGAATATATAGATTGATGTGTAAGCTGAGGAGAACGTCTAATATCGGTTAGCCTAACTCCAGTCATTGCGCCGCACGGAATAATTCTCAGCTGAAAATGCTGACTTAACCACCGAAAAGGAAAGCAAAAATATTAAAAAAACTAAAAGCAAATTTTTGTGCGAGCGGCTGAAAACGGTTTTCTAAACCCCACCAATAGTTACGATTTTGAGTTAGCTTTGATTTACAAAAAAATAGAAAGTTAACTTACGCTACGAACTAGCTAATGCAATTCTGAATTCGATCTCAGTTCATTAGAGACGCCGTTAGAAGAATAGAGAGTCAAAAGACTAAAAGAAATCTGTAAATGCTTGAAAGAAAGCAAACCAAGTAAAGCTCATTCTAGACTTGCTTTCTGTTGATATGGCGTTTAAGATAAAGAAGAAATGCTCTGTCGAACCGTCTATTTGCCTTTATATTTCCAATTTGAAGCAAGATGTAGAGGTATCTACTAGAACGGCTGAAGCGAGTTTCGGTAGATCTTGAAAAAAGATTGAATCAGATAGTTAAGGTTTATCAGCACTTTGAACTACAGAGAGCTCAAAAAAGAAAGTCAATGTACAAAAGTTATGTAACGTGTTGGAGAGTATATATTCAGATCCATAAATAAACAATAATTTTCCGCAATATCGCTTCATTTATATATTTAGTCATAACAAGCAACATAAAAAGTAAAGCTTCGTAGAACAAGTGCAAATCAACCGATCACTTGAATAATAAACAAATAAATGCTTACATCACAAACAAAAAAGCGTAGTTTACAATGCCAACATGCCTCCAATCACAATAACAGAAAATGTGACACAAACTCCAAGTAAAGAACGTTCGTTGACGGAAACAGAACGCAATGACATAGAGGCAGCGGCAGATGAAGATGCAGCATGGCTAGTCTCAGTCGCAGTCACGCTGGATGAGCTAGCAGCCTCACCCTCTGTGGTTTGGGAAACGGAAGTTGTGAAAGAAGATGCAACAGTACTGGTGATAGAAGTGATAGCATTGGTAGAGTGCTCACCGCTAGCTGAAGTACTACTTGTGAAGGCAGTGCCATACGGTATAGTGCTTTCAATAGCCTCAATATCGGAGTCTGTGACATTGTATTTGGTTTGAGCCATGGCAATGACATTATTGTGCAAATCATAAACAACATAAGCAGCACGAAGAAATTGATCTCCAAGAACAGAATAACCATCTGTACCGCTATTATCCATGACACCAAGCCAGCAGAGCGTTCTACCACTTTTGTCAGGAACTGGCTGACCATTATCATCCGTAGAGACAGGCAGGAAGAGGCTGCCAAGGGGGACTTTCATTGTGATTCCTGAGAACATAAAGTCAAAAGTTGCTTGGACGCTTCTAAAGTCACAGGTTTGAAGGTAAGCATCATAATCATAGTCATACCACGCACCGGTTTGTTTAATAACTAAATCCCTGACGCTGGAATCGACATAGATACCGGTTGCACCACAGTCAAGAAGAGCAAGTGAATTTCAATCAGTGACAGCTTCGACTTGATCACCTTTAAAACTGTATCCAACTCCGTTCAATTTGACATAAAATTTGGTGTATTCAGTGTCGTCACCTTTAAGTTGAATTGGCATGGAGACGAGCTCTCCAGAATATTTAGCATGATCCACACCACCGAAAAGAATTGAACCAGTAGAAGCAAAGTCATCATTAAGCCATAAAGAGTATGCAGCGGTAGAGATATGACCCTGCATAGCCAAAAGTTGAGGTAAATTCTGATAATGCTGCGATGCATCCACGAGAGACCCAATAGAGGGATAGCCAATACCCATGAGACCGTCGGTTGCGTTACCCTCAGTCGCTACACCAACCGTAAGATTGAAGACTTCTGTCCCGCCAATCCTAAATGTTTCTCTGACGTAGTAACCTTTGGCATATGTAGAATCGCCATAACCAATGTCGAGTTTGTACGGTGTAGCTACCGAACTCGATGTCATCAGGCTCATAAATGCCACTGTGGCCACAAGGATTCTTGTTTTCCTGGCACAAATCATTTTCGCTAGATTGAAACCAAGTGTCTGAAGAACCAGTGTCGATTTGTAAATTAAGATGTTGCGGGGGAGTACCAACAGATATGTTAGCATAGTAAATGTAGTGAGTATTGTCGAGGGTCTCCACTACTGTGCCGTCACGACGAGTGAATCTACTACGCATACGAAGACGTTCAAGAGCCGACTCGTCTCTGACAGAGCTTGTAACACGCGCAATGTCAAAACCGACAGTACCAGCAACCGAAGAAGCAGCCGCAACCGCGCCCAATGCAAGCGACGATGCAGTAGAAGCCAGAACCGTAAATGTCTTCATGTCTTCTTTTAATTAAAAATTGGAACAGAAAACAGAAAATTTGTATGCAGTAAAATAAAGTCACAGAAGATGCAAGTAGGATGAAGTAGACAGAGAATTCTGCTTTTCTGTACGCAGAAAGAGAGAGACAGAAAGCATTTTTAGTGATGGAAGAACAGCTAGTTAAATAAAAGAAGGGCACCGAGGGATGGACCTCGCTTCGGACCTCGCTTCGTTCATTATTGATTGTAAAAGCCTGAAAATTTGCAATTGTACGCTTTTGTTCGCAGTTCGTGCACAAACGAGACAATTAAGCTTTCAATTCACGATGCGGCGTAGGAAAACCGGGGTGGCTTGGGGTGGCTTTGCCGGGATGGAGCCGTAAGCTAAAAAGTGCTTAATATAACTACTTTAAATATACACAATTTCCAGTGCGCGCAACCAACAGATTAGACAAAAAGCGTGTAGTACAATACACGCAATTGATAAACCAGACTGCTTCTGTTTCTGTTTGTGAATTTGGTGGAGCGGAACTGCAATTGCCTAGTTACCCTGTGCTGTCACGAGCCGGATAATGTAGAATCTACAGTGTACAAAGTCAATTCAATTTGCCAACGAAAAGCTTCTTTTCTCGGAAGCGAATCTGTGCTCTTATTTTACTTTTTTGACCACATGATGTGGACAATAACTATCCATTTACAACCGTACATTTAGCTGGTTTTACGCTTTTATTATGTTTGTTTGACTTTTGCCTAAAAATAAATGACTTACACCCAAAACTCCAATGTCTAAATACAAGGACATAGCAAATACGCGAAAAAGCAAAACAAAAACCTATATCCTTATCTCGAAAACCATACTCCAGCAGACCATTCCGTATCCAAAATATGAAAACTCAAAAACCGCAAAACACCCAGTCAATATAAACTTATCTTCTCAATGCTTTCGACAAATCGTACACTTCTACTCACGTTCATCCTCAGCAGGCACTCCAATAACCGCCCAATCCTTGGCACCTGTCAGCCGCTGAACCACTCGCCGGGCACCGCGCTCGGTAGGTTCAAGAGATGCCCGAGCATATGTTCGTGTGGCAGCCACCACCGGAACAGTTGCCGAATGAGTGTCTTCGCGAGCAACTTCGTATGTTCCGCTCATGCCTGCTTTTTCATCCCAGTAGTCTCCAGGAGTAAACCCAGGGTGGGGTTCGAATGCTGGAGGAGGCAGTGCAGACGTACTCGCTTCATCCGAATTCACATGGGCCGAGCGTCCACCTAGAATCGCGGCTTCCGCATTTGGACCATTATCACGCACCACGTACATTTCTTCTTCGTCGTCGTCTTCGTCTGCTTCGACGTGGTAATCAGTATTAGTGCCAGCATAGCGAAGACCATTCGTAGAATAATCATTGTCGTCATATAGATGCTCAGGGTCTGCCCCTGGTGCTACTCCACAAAGACGTCCCTCCGCCACGCTCGTTAGTGCACTCGTGCTACTAGTCGGACCTGTGATCCCTGCCCCCATAGCCGGTGATCGTCTGACCACGTCTTCACGGAAGGTGACACTCGGTACAGGGGTGTTGGCATTAGTGACTGCATTGGTACCCAACGTAGATGAGTTTGCTGCATCGTGCGCGAACGACTGTGGCGATGCTGAAGAGTACGTTGTCGATCGAGACAGTCCTCGTTTGAGCGGGTAAAAGTGCCGAACTCTCGGCTCTTCAGCTGGAGCAACGATTGAAACTGCTCTTCCTGATATCGCAGGTGAAGTTCCTCGAGCCAGAGCTGGCGATGGTGTACTAGCCGTTCTGTTATTCTCCATGTTGATACTCGATCCACCATTTACACGATAGCTTGTAGCACTAGTGCCAGTCGTTGCTCTTGATGACGGCCGACCACCAAAAAAGAAAGCACGTCCGGATTCAAACAGCTCTATTATACTGGCAGTGATACCTTCTCTTGCGGCACCATTTGAGCCTTCAATCTGCTCGCCACTGTGAGTATCTTGTCGTCGCCGTCGTCTATGAGCTCGTGTCCGAAGTCGCTCGGCAAGACCTCTGCCACCTTCTTTTTGTGCTGCTGCCAACATTTCAGGTGTCAATTGCTGAACGTGTTCATTATCATCACCGTCATCATCGTCACCATCGTAAGTATCGACTCCCATTTCTAAATCTACTTCTGAACCTCTAGAAATTGGTCTCCTTATTGAGTTCTGTGATTGTGTGAGAGGAAGTGCACTACTGCTTTGAGTATTGACTTGTGTAACACCAATGTTTGCGTCTGGCACTCCAGCAGAAGATGTCCGACTAATTCTTCCAATGATACTGGATAAAATTCGCGTTGAACCGTCACCATTGGACACGCTTACCCCACCTCTACCACCTCTACCACCTCCGTCACCACCATGACCATCAAAATCGCTGTTTTCAGCTTCAGACGATACTTGTCTTGAATCGCGAGAAGGTAGACCACCCGAACTAGGTCCTGGTCCGGTTGGCCCATCACCAGGCGGCCTCCGTCGTCGACGTGTTTGACCACCTCTCTGGGCTCGAGCTCCCCGACTTGTACCTGTTTCAAGCATTTCATCTTCAAAAACTTGTCGCCCTAGAACACCAGTTTCTTGATCCTTACTCTCTAGATACTCTATCCGCTCGACCCATTCCCAAACAACGACACTAGCTGCTGCTGCGCCAACCCAGCGCACAAAATCACCCCATCCGGATATATATTGCCTTGATATGTCAAGCAGAAAAAATATTATAGGTGTTAAAACAGCGACGATTGAAAGTATCGAAAGGATAAGATTGTTGATGTGATATGCAAATGCTCGTTTTGAAATGGAATAGTAAATGACGTATGCAGAGTATAAAACAGATAGAATGATTTGGAAAAGGTATGCAAGCGCAGGAACAGCATCTCGAAATGATTGATCGCCATCTTTTGTAGGCAAGAAAGATTTGAGAGACCAAAATACTGTGTCGATAACAATGAGTATCAATCCCAACCATTTTATAATTTTCTTTTCTCGATGCCGTGGAAATAATCGAATCAGCGTCTGAACTTGTGCTAACCACAAAAAGACATCAGAAACCACGCGCATGATCTTGAGAGTGACACCTTCATCGATATACAGACGTAATTCTTCCGCGTCGTCGTATGCATCTTGATATTGCTTCTTTAAGATGTTTGTGATTTCAGCAAGCGCAATGGTGAGAGAAATAGAAACGGATAAAGTGGCAAGTTTTTGCAAATAAGGACGAGTCTGGGGAGTGATCAAAAGCAAAAGGAAAAGAACCCAAGCTAAGACAGTAGTGCCAGCGACGGTGTAAGCAATCGGAACGACTGAAGAGTAGAAGGGGTCGGTGAGTTCAGAAGTAGCTGAAGACGAAGATAACATGGAGTTTAGATTCGCCGTACATAATGGGGAATAGACGGCTGTTGCAGAAATTGTATGTGTGGTTGCGGAAGGAACGATGAGAAAACCAGCAGGAAGTGCATATTCAGTGCACTGAGGTATGCGCGCGGTAGTCGTCGTTGGATTCCGCCACATTATCCTCCTCAATAAAAGTCACTTTCGATGCGGTAGATAGTTACGTTATAAAGAGAAAAAGAGCGCAAAAGTGATGGGCTTTAGCGAAGAAATAAATATCGCAAGTCATTAGCTTGCTGCTTCTGTGGAGAGCGTATATTGTACCGCAAGTGAAAAGAACTCACCGTTGAACCGCAGAGCAAGACGATTAGTGATAAACAGACGCGATTATCAGCTCTTTGTATGATTCCAGGATCTTTGTAATAGCAAGAAAACTAATTTTGAAAAAATGGCGATGAAGAAGAAGGTCAGTCAGAGGGCGTGCGTGGGCAATATGTGGGTCGCTTAATCTGTGAAAGGGAAGATGGAGCTTAAAAACTTACTCAGGTGCGCGCGAATTCTCAGGTACAAATTCAATTTTCAGAAGCTGATATTCAGTAAATCCTCAAAGCTTTTGTATGATCGCTTTCAAAGACCTTTTCAATACTCTTACTACTTTTAAAAGAACTACTATTGTTAAAGAATAAAAACTACAGATCTGGCTTAGTCCGTCATAGAAACTGCAACTTCGACGTGGGATGTTGTCTAGCTTTGCCACAACTCTGATCCCGTCTTGCGCTGAGATGGCCCCTGCGCACACGCTCTAGTTCATGGTGCTTGCTTTTTCGCATTTGTCACGACCAAGAACGTAAGTCATGAAAAGTCACATATAACGAACACAGTCGCGGCAGTGGGGAATGAATAGATGAAGGTCAATTAGAAGAGTAATCAGGGTTTTTTTTGCGGAGAAAGTTACGATAGTTTGGCAGTTGCTTATCTACTAGCGGGCACACAAACGGCTTCCAAACATAGCCCCTATGTCTTCTCGTTTGCAACGCAGAGATTATCGTTTTTGAAGCGTGATAACTGACTGATACAAAATGAGAACAGGATTCTATCAGAACACGACCGGAAGCGGGATGCAATGAGATTAGAGGGAAATAAGGTGGCATCCTCCGCGATGTCGGCTGCACCCCAGCTTTGTCTAATATTAAAGCAGCTCAGCCGAGCACCTGTCACAACTACACTCAGATTGCACAATTTACACCGTTTGGATTCCACGCTGCTCTTTTTAACTTCACGGTAGCCATACTTATGAAGATCTTAATGTTTATTGCCTTGTCAGCTACTCAAGACCGAAGCCCGGAAAATAATAATCAACCTATTAGATGCTAACTCGGTTCGCAGCCGAGACCTAATAACGCAATCAGCTTTTCATAGCCAATGCGCAGTGAAAAAAGAAAAACGTGCCCCGGCGAAAAGGTAGACGAATTTCTTGGCGGCCCCAAACAAAAAAATGAAAGTAATTCGGGAACTCAGCGTCTGTAAATTAAGGGCTTCGGCACTCGAACGTCCGTCTGCGGCAAAAGGACAAGAAACTTGAAGCCGCAGAGTTTTTGTTCTGCAGGATAGTCTTCTGTCGCTTTAAAGTTTTAACAAATATGGACCCCTTTTCTTGTTGGAGTAGGGCTATTCTCTCTATTTTAGACTTTTGATCGATGGAAAATGTCGTAGCGATAAGACGATCGTCTGCAAAATTGTTGCAGAGATTAAGATCAGACTCGGCGCCACGGCACTTTCCGTGTTGGCGAACACCTGGTAAATCTTCTCTATTTTCTACTTTGCACAAGTGATCTATTTGCAAGCTTGGCCGACTTGTCTTCAGTTGGCAGCGCGAGGCTTTTGCGTGTCTTACAAGACATTTAAGCGTAGGCTGCTGAAGATAAGCAACTAACTCGGAACTACGTGACTCATAATCAAATTCCGCGTCGCCCGTTCAAGATATTGATTAGACGCGGCTGAGTATTGCTTTAATCGAATTGTTTTTGTTTATAATAACTGCTAAGACTTCCGGGAGTTCAGAGAGAGCTTAAGTTTATACTATTCTTATGCCGCATTGTATAATAAAGTGCTGAGCTTTGTTTCAACATGTTCTCATTAGCGATAAGTGTGCTAGCTCTGAAGAAATGCCTGATAGCACTCTACGTGGGTCGTGCGTTGTGCTTTTTTTCGAGAGTTTATCAATTTTTGTTATCCACGATCAGGTCGGTGGTTCGAGTACGAGCTACAATACTTATGCTGTAACCAACAATCGACTGTTTCCAAGTTCAATCGAGAAACTTGACTCGGAAACATTAAGCCCTATAGTCATTCTTGTAGACTGAGTATCAGAGCATATGACTCAATCACACTGAATTGATACAGCGAGTTTCCCTTTGCTGTCTTTCTCTGTACATACCCTCAAAACGCCTACATCTGACTAGCATATGCATGTCTGCCCTTATCTAGTGTATGCTGATAGCCGTCCCTTAGCTTCTTAAAGCTACTTTTTCTCGTTTTCTGTATCTAGCGTAATCTATACATATTAACTTGAGTCATGCTCGTATTTAGATACTGTTATTTTTGCAGATCTGTTTTGTATATCATGTTTTGCTGTACCGCTGTCAAACTGCAATTGCTTGATTTACTGAGATTCTGAGCTGTTGCTTTCAAGATGGCTGACGATGAGAAGAAAGTAGACATTGTCGAAACAGTTGCGCCTGTCCTTCGAATAATTGACGAAAAAGTTAATGAATCAACGCCTCTTTATCCTGTTGATCGTCAACTTTTTGTTTCCCATCTGGAAGAATCACAAGACTTGTCTGATATTCTCAATGATGATATCCAGCTTGAGTTCATGTACGAGAAAGTTCAGCTAGTTAATCTGGAAGAGGCTATTGAAATTCTGAAAGTCGCTGAAAAATATCATCAAGATGACTATAATTTCCCGGAGCGGACTATGTTGAAGATTCAGAATTTGATTGGCGGTATCGAATCGAGTGGACTAGACTATGAGACTTTTGAGCTCGATTCCAGAATTGAAGCCGCTTTGATGAAATACTACTCTCCATATCCCGAAGTTCGTTCTGTTGTTAGTCCAATTGATGATCCGACTGCCTATGTTGAAACTTTTCGTGCGTATTTGGTATTTTTTGGTCTGGTGTAGGCAGTTTCATCGTTGAATTTTTTCAGCCTCGTCAGCCTTCTCTTTCCATTGGAACACCAGTCTTGCAGATTTTAGTATATCCATGCGGTCAGTTTCTTGCTAAAGTATTACCGGATTGGGGTATTACAATTTTTGGCACTAGACATTCGTTGAATCCCGGCCCATGGAGTTACAAGGAAATGATTTTCACAACAATTATGGTAAATTGTGGTGGCGGCTTCTCAAATATCATCAACAATACTTTGGTTCTTAATCTCGATACCTATTTTGGTCAGAAATGGACAGATTATGGCTTCCTGTTACTGATGAATTTCTCTACTTCTTACTTTGGTTTTGGGATGGCAGGCATGCTTCGTCGCATTTCAGTTTACAATCAAAAAGCTGTCTGGCCTAGTGTGATGCCCACATTGATGCTTAGCAAAACGTTAATGGTTCCAGAGCAAAAAACCTCAATCAACGGTTGGAGAATTACTCGATACCGATTTTTGTGCATTCTGCTCATTGCTTCTTTCTTGTATTACTTTGTTCCAGACTATTTGTTCACTGCCTTGTCGACATTTAATTGGATGACATGGATTGCTCCGAACAATCTGAAATTAGCAATCATTACTGGCTCAAATCTCGGTGCTGGATTTAATCCTATCAGCACATTTGACTGGGCAGTTATCAACTACTCCACTCCATTAGTTACACCTTTCTTCTCACAAGTCAATTTTTTGTTGGTGCACTGTTTGGTGGTTTGCTTATGATTGCTTTATACTGGCGCAACTACAAATTCACAGGTTATTTACTAATCAACTCTTCAACTCTTCGTGCAAACGATGGTTCGAAGTTTAATGTGTCTCGAGTACTTACAAATAACAAATTTGACGCTGCAAAATATAAGGCATACTCCCCTGCTTATTACACTGCAGGAAGCTTGCTTCGTCAGGGTGCTGCATTTTGTCAGTATACTCTTTCATTTGTTTTCATTTTCCTTTCTGATTGGAAGATTATGTTCAGCATGTTTAAAGGAACTTTCACAAACATGAAAAGTTTTGGGAAGGCGAGGGATATCGATGAGTTTAATGATCCTATGTCGCGTATGATGCACAAATATCCAGAGGTTCCTAGTTGGTGGTACATTACTGTTTTGATCCTTTCGTTGGTTTTGGGTATTATTTGCTTTGAAGTGTATCCAGTCAATGTCGGAGTCTGGATGATTTTTGTGGTATTTTTCATTGCTGCTGCACTTCTCATTCCTTCTGCTGTTGTATATTCGGTTGCTGGATATCAGTTGGTAATGAATGATTTGATGGCTATCATTGGCGGTTACATGGTTCCTGGTGTTGTTGGCGTACTCATGGCTCGTTTTTACGGATATAACAATGACGAGCAAGCAGAGACATTTGCTTCTGATCTCAAAATTGGTAAGATCCTCAATTTGAATATGTTAGATTTAATGCTAAATTTTCTTCTAGGGCATTATGCGAAAATCCCTCCTAGAGCTGTCTTTAGAGGACAAATGGTTTCAATGATGGTGAACGTTCTGGTCACCAATGGTGCAGTTCTAGCTCTAATGAAAAGTGTTGATGGACTATGCACTGCAGACCAGCCCGACGGATTTGTCTGTCCTAATGAAGGTAGTATGTTTAACTCAGTCACAATGTTTGGTGCCGTTGGTCCTAATCGTGTTCTAAACACCTTATACCCTGGACTCAAATATTGCTTTTTGGTTGGTGCTGTTCTTGGAGTCATCTTTTGGGCTTTGCGTACAAAGTTCCCAAAGTATATGAGATATGTGCATCCAGTTGTTCTGATGTCAGGTATCAACAACTTTTGGGGGTTTGGCTATAACCTCAGTTATTTAATCCCTGGCATGTACTTTAACTGGTTCTTCATGTACTACGTGAAGCGTCGTTATATTGCCTGGTGGACAAAGTACAACTATATTCTGACATCAGCCTTAACCGCTGGTACTGCCTTTTCCGCAATTGTCATTTTCGGTGCGTTAAGTTACACGAAGACTGAATTGAATTGGTGGGGGAATACTGTTAGTTATGCTGGTATGGATGGAACTTCTAAGGGGCTATATGAGATTCCCGCCAAAGGTTATTTTGGTCTTGCCCCTGGCGAGTTTTCTTGAATTTTTCGTATATTCTGGAGGTGTAGACACAAGTATAGTCAAGTAATTTTTAACACATTTAGCGATTTATAATATATATCCATAGCGAACGAAGTTGAACCAAACCTTGACTAGTCAGGTCAAGTTTTGTCGTAGAAGGCAGTGCTATGGTTCGTCTCGAACTTTATCTCTACATATATGCATAGGTGTTTAGACACATAGTTAGCATCGTGTCAAGGTTAGTAGCGATTAAGAACAATACAAAGTGGAAGTCATTAATCATCAATTCTGACGAATTGAGCTAGATTGATACAAAAATCAGATATGGTGAGTACTTGTATAATACAGTGGATTACTATGGAATGATAGTCTGGTTTGGATTTATGAGTGCGATGTGATCAAGTTGGGTTCTTAGGTTGTTTGATCTGAGAGCTATATCTCTGATAGACAATCAATTTGTTCATGATCTACCAGATTCTATCTTTTGAAGTTTTGAATTGAGGTACTAACAGTGAGAAATTGAAGGCTTCGATAAGTGGACTGCATAACGATACAATTGTATGTATTGATCTTCGTTTAATTTCTACATCTTTTAGAATGACATCACGAGTGACTCTGATTTGATGAATATATACTAATCGGTTGTGGTAGCATGATGCGAAATTAGATTATTATGGAAAGCGTTTAGCTACATGCTCTTCTGATGGAACTGTCAAGATTTTTGAAATTGAAGGCGAAACACATAAACCCATTGCGACACTAACGGGGTACGTTTTACTCACAGCCTGTATTTACTTTTGAGTCGTCGTTAACTAGATTTTTAGGCACGAAGGTCCAGTTTGGAGAGTTAGCTGGGCTCATCCTAAATTTGGTGTTATTCTTGCATCGTGCTCCTTTGACGGTACCGTCATTATCTGGCGTGAGGACGCGACGACAAAGACCTGGAGCAACATAGCGACACATGCGGTACACAGTGAATCTGTCAACAGCGTTGAATGGTCACCTCCCGAGCTTGGTGCGGTGTTGGTGTGTGGTTCATCGGATGGCAATGTATCGGTTGTGGAGTTCAATGATGACGGTAATACAACCTCAGTTACCGTTCCTGCTCATTCTGGAACTATCTACTCTGCGGTGTGGGCCACAAACAGTGGATCTTTACGAAGATTTGCATCTGCCGGATCGGACTCTTTGATCAAGATCTGGAACTTTGACACCAACAGTAACACTTACCAAACTGAAGTTGTGCTTGAAGGTCACTCAGATTGGATTCGTGATCTTGCTTGGGCACCATCTGTTCTTCCAAAATCCTATCTCGCTAGTGCGTCTGAAGATCGTACTGTAATTATATGGACCCAAGAACGTAGCGAAGGACCATGGAAGAAAACGATACTATCTACTGAGCCTTTTGCGGACACAGTGTGGAGTGTAAGCTGGTCTCTTTCTGGAAATGTTCTCGCTGTAAGCTGCGGAGATAATAAGATTACACTATGGAAAGAAAACCTGAAGGGTAACTGGGAACAATGTGGAGGAATTGAAGAGTAATATATGCGAAATACAATGAGTTTCCTACATACAGGGTTGCTTTAGATTGGTTTTTTCTGTAAAGATTATGTGGTAACTGTATTTTCCCACTATTTGTTTCGTTGTGGCATGTATTGATGTATAGTTATGAAACTGTAAAACTTAGACAGTAACAGCCAGAGTCCAGATTTATACTCTAAGATCTAGTACTCCTTGTTTCTTGGCTTATCAAGTTTAGCCAGACCAATGATATTGCAATGCTGATTTTTCTGGTCAAATTTACAGAAAAAATTTATGCTTTAAATCCTAAGAAGAAGCGCTTGTAACTCTTGTTTGGGTAGTCAATTGACATGGTCTGTCAAATCTAAAACATTGGGGCCCTGAGTCGTACTTCGCACATGAGTACATGAAAGAAGTGCGAACCAGATACGCCATTTGCTACTATACAACAATACTTCAGACTCTGCACTGTCTAAAATCGAGTTACAAGACCACCAACACGCCTGCCATAAAAACCGCAAGATAAAACCCATAATCAAAGCTTTCGCAGAATAGCGAGATCTCGGGTCGTATTCGGTCTCGGTTGTGAAGCAGCCCACACGAGCATAGTTTAAAGACCCGACGCCGCATCGCCATATCCGCCACACCTTCTGTCACTTGATACTAATCTGCTCCCCCCCACTTTTCTTTTCTTCTACAGACCGAACAAAACATAGCAACATCACAAATAGCATTTCATTCACGAGGGAGATTTTGGTGGACAGAATGGAAGTAATATCTCTTCCGGGGTCGTCTTCAATGAGTTTAGATAGGGCAGCTACCGAAACTGCTGCATCGAAACTACGTGATGCGTTCAGTGTCGACACTTTTAACAAAAATATGGAGAATTTCAACAACACAATATCGTCTACATTTGCAAACACGTTTAATAAAAATAACTCTGATCAAATTCTAGAGTCGATTAAAACTGCTTTCACTTTCAATAAATCTGCCGGGAATACCACAGCTGTTGAGGAATCTGCTACCAGTGCAAACACTGAGTCCGCGGATACTGCGGAAATTCAAAATGCTTCTTCTTCGTCTTCAATAATATCTGATTCACCTTCAGTATGTTAACGTCTAATACATTTTTGATTTAAATAGAACGATCACTGACCTAAGCAGGATGATCTACCATCACTCGTGAGCCCTGTCCCACCAGGAATTCAAGGCTCTCCCGGAGACCCATATGATCTTACACAAGTAGAACCATTACCTATCACATTAATTGATCACTCAATGGATGATGGTGATGAAAATGGGAAGATGTGGGCTCGGTCTGCCTGGGTTGGTGATTATTCAATAGTCGCTGGAACTGGTAAAGCTGGTGCATATGTTTCTTGGCTTTGTGTAATTGAAACTGTCGAGGTATGCGCTTCACATTCACTACTCGGATGTGTCACTAACTTTTATTTAGGGACAATCAATCAAAATAAGAAAAAGGTAACTTCACCGAACACTTCTTATTGAATTTTTGTTGATAGTGATTTATAGATATTCGGAGTTTTACCTCCTTCAGCAACATCTTCTTCAAGAGTTTCCACATTTACGAGCTGCTATTCCGGCTTTACCACCAAAGAGTTTAATCTGTGAGTTTTCAGAAGTTCACTTACCGAAATAAAAGTAAAAATTGACTAATTTTTCAATAGCGAAATTTCGGCCCGCATTTTTAGAAGAACGACGTCGAGGATTGGAATTTTTTCTATCTTGCATTGTGCTGAATCCTGTTTTTGCTGGAAGCAAAGTAGTGAAAAAGTTCATCTCGGAACCACTTGTTCCAACTAACTAAAGAGGAGATTCCTCTAATTTCGACTCTCATTGTGAGTCCGTCGACAAATAGCTGTCCTTCATTAAAGCTGTTTCCTTTTCTGATTTCGGTGTCATAGTCATGTATCATATTATTCAGTCGATTTTTTATTTGGTTTGGTGTTTGAGTTTTGAGTTTGCATTTAATTAGTCTTTCATTTGGTTGAGCTGTCCACTTTATGTCTCCTCTCTTCAATCTTTTTTTTTTAATCTTTCGTTCATTTGTCTGTTTTTGTTTGGTTTTAAACTCATTCTTTAATGCAGGAGGAGACGAATGAGATTGTCGCTTGTTTAGCGGAATGGTGGTGTGTGCTTTTAGGAATTTGTTCTCAGTGTTAGTGTTTTAAACATTTGCGTTTTATGCATTATTTTTTTTAAAGATATGTTTAGCTTAAATCTACAAATTTAATATAATAAATAATTATGCTATAAGAAAATAATTGAGTTAGAATATTGTAATTGAGGTACGCCTATCATGTCTGTAGTCAAAAGATGAATGCTAATGAGTAAAATATTTCAGCTATATAAACTAGACGGAATGACTATGAAAATCCGATCCTGGTGTCTATAGCGAGTCAATCAGTGGGTTTTCCTTTTATCTCGTAGCTTCTGAAGTCGCAAGAGATTCTGTCTACGTATGTCCCGCGGATTTGATGTTGAGGGTATACTCTCTTCGCTATCGGAAAGTACAGGCTGAAATTTTTGCTTCTTCGGTGAGTGATTCAACCGTTCTTCTTCTTTATCTTCGGCTTTGTCGTTTTCCTCTTTTTCTTCTTCGTCGCTGTCGTCTTCGCTCCCATCATCTTTGTTTTCTTCATCTTCAACTGTTGTAGTTTCAAACTCTGCCTTTCTCTTCTTCGGACTTTCTTTTGCACTTTGCTCATTAGACGACTTGCTTGATGAAGAGGCAAAATATGGGCTTGTAAGCTCTTTTGATTTTCCTTTGTCGGATTTTTCGGATTGGCGATCAGAAGTGCTACTGCTCAAGTCCAGCACATTGTCCTTTTTTGATTGCTTCTTATTATCTTTTTCATCAGCACGTTGCTTCCCTTTACCCAATACACCTCGAGTATTTGATGATGTTGGCTCAGATTCATCGTCAATAACGACTACATCCTTACTAGAGTTCGGCATATGTGTACTAGCAAACTTCTTTTCGGATACTGTGCTTCTGTAGTCGCTCTCAGAGTCCATATCTTCTTCGTCACTGTCTAGCTCTCCGGAGTCGTCATCAGAAAATATGTTGTGAATTTTGGGCACGGGTGCCGCATCGCTCAGAACATCATCGTTGTCGCCGTCTACAGATTCTGAACTCAGTTCCTGCAGATCTCGGTCATCGATGAATGCTCTATCTTCCTCGTTCTCTTCGGAGTCGTCCTCCTCATCGTCATCTACTTTTGTTAGAAAACATAACGTTAAAATATAGCGAAACTTACAAGTTCTATATCTGCCACCAACCAAATTGATTGCGTGCCGTGCATAATGATCATCCATATCATCATCGTCCAAATATCCATCTTGCGAGTCATCGTCATCTAAATCTAGAAATTGTCTATTTCCAACCTCTTCAAACTCTCGGAATCTAGCAGGGTTAATTGGCGGTAGAACATTCTCTTCATCTTCCTCGGAAAACCAAGCTGGTTCTGCGTCATTCTCGTCTTCACTGTGATCTAGGTTACTTCTTAGTGGCGACGACGAATAATTTTCAAGTTCTTCCTCGTCCGAATCATAAGTTGTATAGCCGCTAAAATTTGCATGTCCAGGTCCGTCTGGATCCGAGCTGTAAACTGGTTCTTCGCAGTTATAACACCATCCGGAGACTGCCTGTAACCGATTGATACCAGTTAACAATTTTTCCGAAATGCAAGATAAAATGAAATCTTACCTCCCAGTGGCATCGAGCACATCGATGAACGCCATCCTCTCCGTCAGAATACACGTTATAAATAGGTTTCGAAAAGGTATTTGGAAATATTTCACCATTGTTGCTTTCTTTGTGCTGCATCACTAAATCTTCTTCTTCTTGTTGCCTTTGTAAAAGCTTCTTTTTGTTTTCTAGTGGGTCAAACAGTTCCATTTTATCAATAATTTGAGAAACAGTTTCTTTGATCTATGCTCTGTTAATAAATTTTGTCTCAGGCATAGAACTGATTACATACTTGAACCGAAATCACTGGTTTAGCAGTAACCTTTGTTCGACAACTTGGACATGATTTCTTTCGCTGAAACCACTCGCAAAGACACTACCGTAAAATCAGCATAAGTTTATGTTTGCTAAAATCAGTGAAATAGGAGATCATACAGAGTAACAGTAGGAGTGTCCGCATGCAATAACACAAGGAGCAAACATAAGATTATTGCATATTGAGCATGTGTGATAATTCATAATTGTCGTGTACTCTTTCTCAAATTTTTTCAACAGCTAGTGTTCATTGTCAGATGTCGATTCGTTTAGAAAAAACTGGGGGTTCATTCGTACCTCATCTTTATGTGCAAGTTGTGCTCTCAACTGCTCAATTGACTCATTTTCTTTCTGTGCTTGAGACTGAGAGGTTGAACTCTCATTTGCATTAGTTTCATTTGAAGCAGTATCCGCCATTTTAAACTCTTTAAGAAATAAGCAATAATTTTGGCTGGGAATCAATGGTTGTATGATTGATCTATTCTGTCGTTCAGCCTCTAACGCCTCTCTCCTCCGCGAACCAAACTTTAATTACCTCCAAATTTTATCAAAATCCATACATAAGCAAGTGAATATAATTTGAATGGAACCGTTATAAAATAATCAGTCCCAGATGTGGTTTGTATTGTTCGTACCTTGGTTGTCAGGCTGAGAAAATACAGATTGGGAGTTTTTGAATGGGATCAAATTTAAAGTTTTTATATCTCTGTTCAGGGTAAATTAATTGAACCTTCATGAATCTTCATAAAGTGGTTTTAACGCGTGCGCGCCGCGTGAAGATGACAAAAGTTAAATGGATTTTGGCGCGTTAAGTGGGAGTTTAGCAACAGAGTTTGGTTTCACTCGGTAGCGAAGTGCAGTAACACAGCAAATTGTGTTGGTTATCAGATATGATGATTGTCCGGTGATTATCGTTGCTGATAATTGATGATTTAGGTTTTGTAATGGCTGATGCAAGCGCTTTACAAAATGAGGAAACTGCGCGTGGCGAGATGGCAAGATCACCTCGATCACGAACTGCTTCTGCTCAACTTGAAGTTTCCAGATCACGAACAAGATCAGCTTCTGGACAAAATGATAATGAGAAAAACGAAGACAAACGAACGTTTGTGGCAAAAAAGGAAAACAGTTTAGGGGAAGGAGAGCTACATCATAGATTACTTGGTCCATCGTTACAAAAGTCAGGTCAAGATGGTGTAGATCAAATTGCTGTCAGTGATATTATATACCAGGCATCAGTTGGGACCAAGTATTTTGATCATCAGAAACGCAAGGAGAAAGAGGTCTGTCTGTCGAATACTGTGACGATTATTTAGCGATGAAATTAATGTTGAAGTAGTTAACAAAAAAAGTCGATGCAACTTTGAAGCAAGCCGAAAATGTCGATACCCAAGATTTAGTAGCTGCACAGATTCGAGTTAGCGCATTGATTAAGAGGCTTGAAGCCACAAGAGTTCTTGATCAAGACATCGTTCACGTTGACTGTACGTTTATATTTTGATACCGATCACTCGGCGTGAAAATTAATTGATTCTTGTAATAGGCGACGCCTTCTACGCAAGCGTTGAACAACTAGATCACCCATATTTGAAAGATAAGCCATTTGCGGTTGGAAAAGGGGTACTATGCACATGTAACTACGTTGCACGAAAATTTGGAGTACGATCAGCAATGGCAGAATTTGTTGCGAAGAAAATATGTCCCGAGTTGATTATTCTGCCGCTTAACTTCGAGAAATACATTGAAAAATCAAATGTTATAAAGAAGATTCTGTTGGAATACGATCCGAATTTGTGTATGTGTGACAACCAATATAAATGAAGAATCCAAAGTTGATTGAACAGGCGCAATGACTCTCGATGAAGCGTACTTAAATATAACGGAATACTGCAAACGTGTCGGTCAAAGTCGAGAACAAGTAGTTCAAGAAATGCGTGATCGAGTTGAATCTACGACGAATTTGACAATAAGTGCTGGAATTGGACCAAGTACGTTGATCCTACATACAAACTTTTTACGAAAATCTAACGAGTATAGATTCGCGTATTGCAAAAATTGCTTCTAATATGAATAAGCCTAATGGACAGTATGTGATTAATAATGATAGAGAAGAGGTCATGGATTTTATGTCTGAGCTTCCAGTACGAAAGGTGTGTTGAGTTTTTCCAAGATTTCAACAGTCGCTAAGAGAAGCAGGTTACTGGTGTTGGCTACGTACTTGAGCGGCAATTAAAAGCACTTGGTGTGGACACTTGCGGCAATATCTTCACCAAAGCACCTTTACTTTATGAGGTATGTCGTCCTCTCTATATTTCATGCTTGTCTAACGTCCTCAGTTATTCAGTGAAACCACAATGAACTTTCTACTCGAATGCTACCTAGGACTCGGCTCGACTACAATTCGTCCAATAGAAGAATACGAGCGCAAATCCATCAGTTGCGAAACTACGTTCCGGTCTCTTTCAACATTAGAAGAAATCAAACAAAAACTCTGGCAAGTTTCTCAAGATCTAGAAAAAGACTGTAAACGGCATAATCTCGCTGGTCGAAAAATTAGCTTAAAGTTGAAAAAGGATACATATGAAGTTCTTTCGCGACAGAAACCGTTGGGGAAAGCGTGTAATGAAGCCGGGGAGTTGTTTAAATTTGGGGTACAGATGTTGGAAAAGGAGATGCCGATTAAAATAAGATTGATTGGTTTGCGACTTACGGATTTGGTTGATTTAAAATACGAAGGGCCTATGAAGACTTTTCTGAAAGGGAGCAGTAGGAAACTGGAGCATGTGGAAACTAAAGATACACAAAGTCACGATGAGAACGGGCAATTCGCAGGGTTGGATACAGCCGAAGTTGAGATTGACGATGAACTCGGATTATTAATTCATTCGTCTCAAGGAGAAACGAATAATTCAGAATTCAAAAGCTGGTCAAAAGCACATGCGGCAGCAAACTCGACAGAATTCATACAAAATTCGGAAACCTCGTCGAGTTCAATGCCTGAAATACCTTCAATGACAACAAACACAATAAAACGACCTCTAACGCCACCACAGTCTGACGAAATAGTACCGTCTCCAGATCCACAAGTGACATGTCCAATATGTGGTAATCTTGTATCAGGAGATCCGTCACTTTTGAATCAACACGTAGATTGGTGTTTATCTCGCGGGGCAATTAGAGAAGCAGTTCAGGAATCGTATACGAAGAGGGTGAAATTGGAGCAATAGCATAATGCCGGTAATGTAAGAAATAACATCTTTTTAATAATTTACATTGTATGAATAATCTTGAAAAATGAATTTGCCCAGATGCGCCATATCTCGATGAAGACAGTTTTTTAATCACTTTCCTTCTTACCAGCCTGTCTCTCCAACTCCTCCAACCAAAGTTGCTAAACCGCACCCGTTGTCAGTATCGCATAAATTTCTAAATTAATTATAAACCGTACCTTTCGTCGCGCAGCTTTCTCAGCTTCCCGCTCAGCAGCAGTCTTGCCGTCTCCCTTCAAATACGCAGATCCACCAACTAAAGCAACAAGTGTAAGACCTTGTAGAATAACACGAGCTGTGAAGTATTTATTTGCTGATCGGGAGTTTCCGTTACGAATTGAAAGACCTGATTTGCCTAATGCAAATATAGTGGCAAAGATACCTAATTTCACGTATCGTCGGTCAGCTATCGTAGTAATATTGAGCTGTAAGTTGAAGAATTATTACCAATTGGAACTAATGGGTTCTCTTTGCATTTATACCAAAGTCGCTTGAATCCAGTTAATTGCTCAGCGCGTCTAAATGAATCAGAAGAACATCAGCATTATCCCCTTTAACTTCTTGACTCCTTCTTGTAAAAATATAACAAAACAAGAAACATAAGGCAAAACTCACTGGTCAGTATCATAAGGATCAAAACTAGATGGTGGTAAATTTGACATGTTGAAAATGTGTTATTTATATATTGCTTTTGGTGATTCAGGAAAGTAGGATGAGTTTAGTTTTCGTGAAGTTTAAGGTTGGGAGTTGAATAATTGTAACATGATGCTCATTCTACGGATTTGCACTACTTAATTGCCAGTTAAACACCGATTTATTAGTTGAAAATTTACATCAATTGGATGTTTTTAAGTTTTGAATTAGAACTCCATAAAGGATTAGAACAATTTTTTATAAAGTACAAATTTATTGATAATATAAAAAAGAAACCAATAATCAAAAGAAACACCAATTAAAAACTCCTAAAAGTCGCATTTAATGTATGCATAAATAAAAATAACCATAGATCACATATCCATCAAAGCATATAAATAATTAATAAAAAGTCATAACTCTATAAATTCTTTTTTCTCGAAAAGGTAGTGTGGTAGGAATGATTTAAGATCGGATCATCTTAGCAATCTTACTTTCCCAACCACGAGCTCTTTCGAAACCATTAGCGGCAGACTGGAAATCCATAACAGCTTCATAAATCTTCTCTCTCGAGACAGCGACGAACGGACCGTACTGAACGACTTCCTGTTCAAGAACTTTTCCGCCAACGATAACGACACGAGCGGGTTTTGTGAATTCCTCAGGAACGCTGAACTCCACACCGTCACCATCACGCTTGAAGACAGCGTTGTGGTATTGCTTGACTTTTTCAGAACCGACCATGACGTCGCCTTCGAGAATGTAAGCGAATGTGTTGAAGTCAGTGGGCATAGGTTGGCTGAGGAATCCGCCGGGTTGAATAGTAGCGTCAAACATCCATACGGGAGTATAAGCGAGATCCTGAACACTCTTGACACCGTAGGATTCACCAGAGATGACTTTGACAGAGACCTTATCTGAAGGGTTGACAGTTGGGATTTCAGATTTGCGAAGATCGCGGTAACGAGGTTCGACGTTCTTGAGCTTTTCAGGCAAGTCAACCCAGAGTTGAAGACCGACAACATCGGAACCATCTTTCTGAGGACGAGGCATCTCAGCATGCATAATTCCACGACCAGCAGTCATGAATTGCAAGTCACCTTCGTCGATAGTACCAGCTGAACCAGTGAAATCCTCATGATCGACTTGTCCGTGAAGTAAATAAGTAATGGTTTCTTGACCACGGTGAGGATGATCCGGGAATCCGGCTTTAGGTCCAACAGAGAAATGATCAAGCATGAGGAAAGGCGAAAAGTTGCGAAGTTTGGCGGTGCCTACTGAACGACGGACTTTGGCGCCCTGTCCTTCAGCCTGCTCGATGGCAAGGAATGCCTTTGCAAGAGTGCGGGGTTTGAGGATTTGAGAAATTGAAGACATATCTGTTGCTGTAGAGGTTGTTGTTGAAGTAGTAGTAGTGGTAGTTGAGAACTTGTTCAAAAAAGTAGACAAAGTCGGTAAATTAAATAGTGCAAACGCGATAACTAGCGGTAACACAAAAAAGATAGAGAAAACAGCTTTCATCGACCGACGACCGGCGTATTTATATTAACCAAACAAGTGTTGAAAGAATACACGAGAAAGAAAAAAAAACAGTGAAAGGGAAGGAACCCCGCTTATTTATAATTATCCACGTCTGATTCAGGGATTCCCAATTCCCATTCTTTTTACCGTTCGCCTTTGGTTTGTTTGCGTTGTGAAGTAATTGTTTATAAGCTTTGGATAATCCCGCCGCAGAATGGGTAATGGAGTTTAACTTAATTGAGCAAAGCTCAGTCAGGCTTTGTCAAAGGACATCGTGCGGCGCCGCGGCAAACCGGAATTACATTTGAAAAAATGCGCATGTGAAGTTATGTAAACCAACGCGTTGAAGTCATGTGATTTGTAAGTTTATGTAAAAGTGTCGGTATTTGACATAAGCAAATGAGAGTCATGTGACAAAGTATACGAACCCCTTGGGATGGGGGTTGTGAGGGCCAGGGCGGGATGAGGCGGGCGAAATAATAGCAGAAGGCGAGGAAAGAAAGAAGCAGGAGGCGAAGAAAGGAAGTCTGTAAAGCTCAACACACACACACAATAATTGATCTTTATATATAATTTTCTTCTTTCGAGCATAACGAAATTTGTGATTGATTGTTGTATTATCTGAACTGAATATTTGTGTTCGGATTATCGAAGATTATTACATTCTTTCTTTCATTCATTCTTTCGTTTGAGAAGCGCGAATAACCTTCGCACCTTAGCTCTTGCAAGATGAGTTCTATGGACATCGACACTCCTGGTACGTCCCATTCAGAGAAAAAAAAGCTCAATATTATGCATGGAAGAAGAGAATATTGATGTTAAATAGACACAACATCAGCTGCGCCGTCAAGAGGTGGATATCAAGGTCATCAAGGAAACTGGCGTGGAGGACGAGGCCACTTTCGCGGGCGAGGAAGAGGATTTCGAGGACGCGGTGTATGGAAATATGTTTTATAAACGATTGTTGGTAAAGGTTGCTTACGTTAATAGGGACCTTATACAAGTTACGGACATTATCCACACAAGGAAGCTCCGAAAGGAGAGTGGGGTCATGACATGTACAAACTCCAAGCCTCTTTTGAACCCACCATGAATACCACAAACAATGCATCAAGTCAGACTAAACCAAGTGCACTATCCGCGAATTCACTTGCAGCAAGAATAGGAAAAGGATCGGGCTCGGGAGTCATGTCGAAACAAGCGGGGTTAGTATCGAGTAGTAATGTTGCGGCGGGGAGTACTAGTTTGAATTCGGAGTCAAGTTCAGTTGCGGATAGGAGGAAAACTGTGATTGCGAAGCAATTGGCTAGTAATCCGCTTTTTGCGGCAATGCAAGGTGATCGAACAAAGTTACAAAAACAGCAACAGAAGCAACAACCACAGAAACAACAGCAACAGCAACAACCACAATTACAGCAGCAACAACAACAGCAGCAGCAGCAACCACAGCAACAACAACAAATACCACAGCAACAAAATACATTTCAGCAGAAACAACTATCAGGAATCAAAGGAAGCGGCATAGCAGAGTCACCCAAAGCTGCAAAGAAGCTATTTGACATTAAAGGCGCTAGCGGCAAAGCATTTGTGAAGATCACAAACTTAGCTCCAGGAACGACCGAAGAAGACATTGCTACGTTCTTGGAGAGATTAGGTGCTGAAGTTGAGATCTGTAAAGCGTTTTATGAATTGAATAGTGTGAGCGCTGAGGCGTTGTTTTTGGAACGACCGAATGCGGATGCGTTTATCGCGCAGATTGATAATGCGTTAGCTGATGGTGTGTTTTTGGAATGATAGACATGTTTATGGAGAAGGGGTTGACTAATTTTTTCTTTTTTTATAAATAGGTCGGGTTATTAGAGCAAAAGTGATAAGTAGTAGTGAAGCGAGGATTAAAGAGCCTCCACGACCAACAACTGCTCCAGTTGTTGTTCAAGATGGAAGCAATGGATTTGGGTATGTTTTACTATGAATGAAAAAAGTGGAGCAGTACTAATGCGATTGAAGATTATATAGTGATGCAATTATTAAACGAGGCCGAGGATTTGCGAATAAGCAATGATGATGAATGTAATTGATTTGAGATTTGATTTAATACGAGTAACAAGTAATTGAGTGTATTTCTACTTTTAATGTATTTAACTAGATGATTACATGTGTTTAAAACAGAGATTTTTAGAGAAAGACGTGAATGAACAAATGAATGAAATAATGAATGAGTGGGTTGGTGGGTGGGCGGGCGGGCGTGAGTTGGGAAGTTGAAGGAAATGCCACGTCGTCGAAAACTTTATTCTTGAAAAGGTAAAATTGCATGTAATACGCGGCGCAGCTTTGGTAGAATAGGCATCATTAGAAAGCGCGGGAAACGAAAGAGTATTGATAACCTGTTCAAGAAGAGCTGTTTGGGTTTATAAGAATAAAGCTGTGTGAATTGTGTATATATTGTTTGATTAAGAGTGGGATAAGGTATGTTTGACGTATAGAACGGGAGAGATCATGGTGTCGTGTGCGGGTAGTGCTAACGAAGGGTATATAGAGTACAACAATTGATTAGCGAAAGGAAAAGAAATAGAGGAAAGCAATTGAAGAATACAATGTTGGTTTCACAGTGTATTGCGTTCTGTGTTGTTTTATTGGCGACGCTGGTATATGCGGGACAGGATTATTACAAGGTGAGTTTGATCACTTGAGATGATGTGAAGAAGTGAAGAGGTTTTTTAACAACGGAGTAGATTCTTGGAGTTGAAAGAGATGCGAGTGATAGACAGATCAAATCTGCATATCGACAATTAAGTAAAAAATATCATCCAGATAAGAATCCGTGAGTTTAATCTACATCTAAATTACGTTCAAGTCTACGAAGAAAGACTAACAAAGCTTAGATGGAACAAAGAAGCGGAAGAGAAGTTTGTACAGGTAGCCGAGGCCTACGAAGTTCTCCAAGACAAAGAGAAACGAGAGATCTTTGACCGCTACGGCGAAGAAGGATTAAAGCGACAAGCGCAAGGCGGGCCAGGACAGCAAGGCCACGGCAGCGATCCGTTTGACTTGTTTTCGCGCTTCTTTGGCGGCAACGGCGGGCACTTTGGCGGTGCGCGGCGAGGACCGAATATGGAGGCGCGGGTGGAGGTCAGTCTGAAGGATGTGTACAACGGCAAAGAGTCCGAGTTCAGCGTGCCGGTGCAGACGATTTGCGAGGCGTGTTCGGGCACGGGATCGGAGGATGGACAAAGACACCAGTGCTCGTCGTGCGGTGGGCGCGGCGTGCGGACGGTGCGTCGGCAGCTCGCGCCGGGCATGTTTCAGACGATGCAGATGCCGTGCGAGGCGTGCAAGGGCGCGGGGACGGTCATCAGTCACGTGTGCAAGACGTGCAAGGGCGCGCGGGTTGTGCGGGAGACGCGGACGCACCGGTTGAAGGTCGCACGGGGCACGCCGAAGGGGGCGCGGATCGTGTTTGAGAACGAGGCGGACGAGGACCCGGAGTGGGAAGCGGGGGATTTGTACGTTGAAATTGACGAGAAAAAGGACGAGAATCTGGGGTTCCGGCGGCGCGGGGCGGACCTGTTTCGCGTCGAGGTCGTGAGCGCGAAGGAGGCGTTGCGCGGCGGGTGGACGCGCGAGATCGAGTTCCTCGACGGAGGGAACGTGAGTGTTGGGCGCAAACCGGGCGAGACGGTGCAGCATGGCGAAGTCCAGGTGCTCAAGGGCCGCGGGATGCCGCGCTACGAGCAGCCGGGAAAGTACGGCGATCTCTACGTCGAGTACGTCGTCATTGCGCCGGGCAGATCAAAGTTCCTGCGCGACGAGCTGTGATGATGACAGCAACAACAACAACAACAACAACAACAACAACAACAACGATGATGTCGTTTGTAGATAAGACCAATGCATAGATTTGACTACGGCTACGTACACAGTGGAGTAGAGTGTGCCAGGCGGGCTAAGGCTGGGTAACCAGGAAGGTTCGCGGTGTGGACGCGTATATAAAAGACAGATCGCGCACACTGTTTGATGAACCCTGTAACCTTACTTTATATGCGGGGAGTTGTCGAATGCGGGGAAGCCCTCGCACAAATGTAAATCATCAAAATTCTAAATCAAATCACAATAGAACAAAAGCGGAGAAACCCAAAACCAATCAGAGATCAGAAATCAGAAGATTGCGGGGCCCCGGCGATGGAGATGATTGTGCGACTTCGGCGTTCGGGGATTGCGCCAACAATCGGTTCGGGCTCTGTCGACAAACTCCGGTCAGCGGTTTTCTCGATGTGAAGAGCGAATAACGAAGAAAAGAGGTGGCTGATTCTGGAGTTGAATCTGAATCTGAATCCGATTCGGCGATAAACAGTCTGAAAACTACGGCTGGCACTTTGCAGAACTCTGCCTTTGTTGAGTTATTGGCTTGCTGTGTTACTGTGCTATTGTGTTTGTGGAGAAGAGGTCCCAGACCAGACCCCTTCGCCCGCACCCATTCATCGCCTAAACCACGTGCACATTCCACTTCTCTTTTCTTTTTTTTCCTGAATTTCCCCGCGTTGGAAAAGGGCAAAGGACAAAAAAAGAGCGTGCAAAGTTACGGCTGGAAGTTAATCTGGTGTCACCTTTTTTTATGCTTGTTTTTTTGTATTGTGAGCGCTTATTGCTACTGACAGTGACAAAGGGCATAGTAAAGCAAAGCAAAGCATAGCAAAGCATAGCAACGCAACGCACAGCAAAGTAAAGCTGACAGGCAGCCTAAACAGCAACAATCTCTCGGCTCGACTCGACTCGAACTGTTAAATTCAATAAATAACTGTGCGCGGCTCATTTTTACTGTTTTCTATTTATTGTTTATTGTTTACTTTTTACTCTTCTCTCTCTTTCTTTTCTTTCTTTCATCCTTCTCTTATTCTTCTCCGATTTACGCGCTCGCGCTTCGCGATCCGATGACGTATGACTTCAGCCGCAGCGCATAAACGGGCGCCGCATCATGCGTTTGGCCGTTCGTCGCCCTCGACCCATTTGCCCGCCCTTGCCTTGTGACTTTGCCTTTTCAGGGCTAATTTCTCTCGTCCTTATATAACGCGCTCGTCTGGCGCTCTTCCTTCGTCTCTCTTCTTTCTCTCCAGCGCTTCTATTCGCATCACCTCTCTCTGCTTTAACTCAATTGCTCTCATCGCAACTCAATTCATCTCAATTCACTCAATGGCTATCCCAAAGACTCAGAAAGCCGTCGTCTTCGACAAGCCCGGCGGACCTCTCCAGTACAAGGACATCCCCGTTCCTACTCCTGGCCCCGACGAGATCTTGATCAACGTCAAGTACTCCGGTGTCTGCCACACCGATCTCCACGCCTGGAAAGGTGACTGGCCCTTGGTACGTACTTTTTCCCAATTGATCCTTATCAATGACAATCGCTGACTGATCTGCAATTTAGGACACTAAGCTTCCTCTCGTTGGCGGTCACGAAGGTGCTGGTGTCGTCGTCGCTAAAGGTGACCAGGTTGTCAACTTTGACATTGGCGACTACGCCGGAATCAAATGGCTCAATGGATCCTGCTTGTCCTGCGAAATGTGCAACCAAGGATTCGAGCCTAACTGCGCCCACGCTTTACTCTCCGGATACACCGTCGACGGTTCTTTCCAGCAGTACGCCATCGCGAAGGCCATCCACGCTGCTCCTATCCCCAAGGACGCCGACTTAGCTAAGATCGCTCCTATTCTCTGTGCTGGTATCACAGTTTACAAGGCTATCAAGGAGTCCGGCGCCAAGCCTGGCCAATGGCTTGCTATCACTGGTGCTGGTGGTGGTCTCGGAACTCTTTGCATCCAATACGCTCGCGCAATGGGTCTCCGTGTTCTCGGAATTGACACCGGTGAGGCAAAGAACAAACTCACTCAGTCCCTCGGTGCCGAGATCTTCCTCGACTTTGCAAAGACCTCTGATCTCGTTTCCGAAGTCATCAAAGTCACCGACGGTGGCCCTCACGCTGTCATCAACGTCGCCGTCGCAGAAAAGCCCTTCGAAATGTCCTGCCAGTACGTTCGTCCTCGTGGAACCGTCGTCGCCGTCGGTCTTCCCGCCCACGCTTACATCCGTTCCGAGATCTTCTCCACCGTCATCAAGTCTATCACCATCAAGGGTTCCTACGTCGGTAACCGTGCTGACTCTACTGAGGCTATTGACTTTTTCACTCGTGGTCTCGTTGAATCGCCTATTAAAATCGTCGGCCTTTCTGAGTTGCCGCACGTCTACGAGTTGATGGAGAAGGGAGAGATCGCTGGTCGATATGTGCTGGACACTAGCAAGTAATGCTTTTTTCTTCAAATTTATTCAAAGCACGGAGTTGATCTTCAAAGTTTTTTCGTCTTCCCTTTTTTTCGTTAGTTAGTCTTTTATGTTATGTAGGTGATCTTTTGTTGGTTTGTGCTGGGCACTTTGTTAAGTTATGGAAAAAAAACGAAAAGAATTTGAAGTTTTTTATTTTAAATAAAATTGCTTTTTTTATCCAGGAAACGAGTACGTAAAGAATTAGGCTAAAGAGTAGTATCGTGTATGCGAAGATGCACCGAGAATCATCATCAATATCATCATCGTCAGATCGCAGCTTGTTTATCACGCAACTAATAAAACCTGCGCTTCAAATAAGCTTTTTTTCTTATGAATTTAACTATTTCCGGGGAATTAAACGTTATTACGCTAGTGATAAGCGAGTTTGACCGGTTTTTTAAGCTTTTGAGTTTCGGGGTTTTCGGGGCTTTTTGTGAGGGGGAAGTTGGGGGTGAAATTTGATTTATGAATTGATGTTTTGAACAATAGTGGGCTGTCTTTTAATTCTGTTTTTCTTAAATTGTATAAGTTGAGTATAGTGTAAACTTCATTGTCTTGTATTTATCTTTACTACTTTGTGGTACTATATCCTTACATCTCATGATTTCTTTGTTGAGTTTGAATCCCGGCTCTGTTCTTTATTTCGTCAAAGTGGATAGTTGTAGATCATTACAGGTGTCTTTCTGATAGACGATTGATTTTTATTAATAAAAATACATTCATTAGTACAATACTAGCAAAAGAAAAGCTCTCTGGTTCTGATGGAGAAACAATAATTTATTTTTACAAAATCAGTGTACCTTTTGTGATGACCTCACTCCTGGTAATCCCACCTTACCTGATGATCATACTTAGCATATTAAAGAGCACTATTCTCTGGATAAACAGTAATCAAATGAACTTAACTCATCACCTTGAGATCAGGTGTGACAAGCCAGGATCTGTAGAATTAAGTAAAAGAGAGGTCCTCCTCATAGATTAGCTAGCAACCTACAATAAAAGAACTACCATTTTCACTACAACATAGTTATCCACTACAAATTATCTTGATAATGAGCTCCGTTAATGATCAGCTGAACTCGGCCGCAGAGGCCCTTCGCCTAGCTTCATTAGA